>ML838057.1:5597-22471 GCA_009831015.1 Picea engelmannii | reverse complement strand
CAACACCTCAATCATCATCCTTCTTGGTCCTTAGCTCTTACATTATCATTTGTTTCCTTAAAGTTTGCTGCTGCAAAGTGACTCCATTAGCCCTAAAAGGCATTGATTTAGACCTTAAATTTGATTGATTGATGAAACCAACCCTTAAATCTTTTACCTCAAGCAACCTACTAACCTTTCCTAACCCTGGATTAGGCTAATTCACTAACCTTCTCTCTGTTGTTACAAAAGTAAGCTACAACCATTTATTACAGCAGCAAAAACACCTACAAGCAATTGCAAAAGTTGATTTTTACATTGCCTAATTAGCTTCTGACAACTGCTAGTACATTGATATTATTAGATTGTTATTTTTGGTCATTGTGAAGCTCTTTTAAGGCATTTATTGTGAAGCTATTATCTTGTATACATTGCTGTTATGAAATTCTGTTTGCTTCATCTTGCATCAACTTATTGCTTTTATTGACAAGTCCAAGGTTTATGAAGCACTAACATCAAAATTGTACTTGCAATAGATATTGTTTTCTTGTTGCTTTGTTCTGGGCAGGTACATCTAAGCACATCATTGCTTCATTGATTAAAACTTTGGGACTTTCTGATCAGTGTGACTTGTGAGAGGGGATACTTTTATTGACACTTTAACCTTTGCCTTCTCAAACCCCCAGGTCACTGGGGACATCTCCCCTGGGCTATCATCCCTAAATAGAAAGAGGTATCTTATTAAGGTGACAGTGATAGGATAACCTCCTGTTACGCCAATTTGCCTTCCCTTAACCTCTCCCTTTGGGACAAGTACAAATTGCGTGATAACGTTTTGGCACTGCTGCCAGGAACACTGAGTCGATTCTCCTCAAAGACGGCACTTTTCGGTAAGCCTTTCCTCAAAAGCATTTACTTTACAAAGCTTACCTGGCGACTCCACTGAGGGTGATCCCCTCATCCCTTTGATAGTTTCAAGAAAATTATCTGGGGACTCCACTAACCTTTTCTAAGGTGCCACCTTACTCTCAATTCTGTGATTTCTCCAAGTTATGGGATCATGGCGCCCTAGGAACAAGTGTATCCGACTATTGATTTCAAAAGTTTTCAAGGATACCTGAATTATTTCGATACAAAATGGTAAAACAACTCTCCAAGATTTGGAGGCCTCCCAATTACTCACATTGTAGAATTCTTGAAGTATATAAGCGAGATAGAAGGGGAGGATGTTCTGGTAAAATTATTCATACTTTCTCTGCCATCCTTTTTGCAAGATTGGTTTAAGAGTTTTTGCAAAGATAAGGGTATTTCATCTTTCGTAGACCTCATCAGTAGGTTTATTGAGTTTGTGAAACCACAATGCCTGACATATGAAGATGCCCTTGAGAATCTCACAGTAACCCTAGAGGATGAAGGATTCACCACTGAGATTGTGGATGATCTCAGGGATGTGTACCATACTCAATACCAAGAATCCTCTGATATAGAAGGAGAAGTTTATGAAGAGAATTGCCAACCCCTTGAAGAGGAGCAAGATTTTTCCCATGATTCGATAGAATGCAGTGAAGATTTAACTAAAAAGGTGAATTGTGAGGATAAAGCACTAGTAACCACTCCTCCATCCGATGAAGCTCTCCAAGATCCTATATCTCCTGCACAAGATGAAGAGAATGAGGTGTCATTTTCCTTTCAGGTTTCTTGATGACACTTTGTTCTATGATTCAGAAGGTGAAGAAGTAAAGGAGCCATTAGAAGAGCTAGTTCCTTTTTTTTCTGATGAAGATGAAGAGATGAGTCTTGGTGATGATGTACTAGATCCTCTTCCATTTGATGAAGCCATCCAAGCCATCGATGCTCCTGCACAACAAAAAGTGAGCATGGTAAGTTATTTCCCTTTCCAAAATTTTGATGATGCGTTGTTTTATGATTTGGAAAGAGAAGAGGTACTAGAGGAGCCCTTGGATGCATTAGATCCTTCATGTTATGAAAAAGGTAGTGACAATTGTTGATAATATTGATGAGTTCATACATGTTGGAAGGCGTAAATGGGATGTGATTGGTTCTGATGAGGATCCCATTTACGACATTGAAGGTCATTTCCAAAAGTTGTCTTTACAACTATCATATGAGGTTACTAATTTTGACGATTGGCAACAAGTAGATGATATAATTACATATACTTTCCAAACACACAGGGATGACCTAGTCCTTTATTCTCCTGATGATTTTCGGTCATACCTTGAGGATTTTGATAATTACTCCTTTGAGCATTCAGATTCATTCTATGAAGAAAATTATCAAGCATTGTTGTGCTCAGATCTTGATAAGTGCGAGGAAGTTGCTTGCCTGAAGCAGGATACTTGTGATAAGATTTTCTAGCTCCCTTTGATTACTTTACCTCGCTATGTTACTGAGGGCTTGGTTTGGAAACATGTCTCTTATCCCAAGTCTTCTGTAGGACAAAGCCTCCTTTGGGATTTTAGGGGAAGGTTGGGTACCTTAAGAAGAAGCTTATTATCACAGTCTTCTAGCTTCCCCTTGAGAAATTGTCAGTCATCCTTTAGGTTCTTGCTAGTCCCTTCCTAGGCCTCAGATTGTGAAGATGTCCGAGGTAGCCAACCTTCAGACTCTTTGAGTCAGTCTATTGAACCTTTGACTTTTCACGATCCCTTTTTGAGATGGATTGAGCATTGTCATGAGAGTATGACTTGGCACCATTTTGTCCCTCCCACCCGCCTCCATCAGCTAGAGTGTACGAGTTTCGATGATGTGATACATATTATAACTCATGTGCTTAACTTGTCATTGTTTTGGTTTATGATGAAGCACAGAGGCAGGTATTATTAGACATTGCTAGGATGGTTTCACTGGCTATTTGACTACACCTAGCATTCAACCAGTAGGTAAGTAGAGGTAAGTAGGTAGGCACTTGCATTCATTGTATATACCATCTGCATTTCATGCTAGAATAGTTGTATTTTCATTGTATATATGGTTGCTTACTTTGTATTTCATTATCTCATCTATGAGCCAGGGGTGATATCACCACCCCAAATGATTACTAATAAATTTTGTTGAGATCTAACAGGGCACAGGTCATACTTGAGATGTTGAGGTTCTCATGCGCTCTGCGGTGAGCACATGTCCTCGAGTTGGAGCCAGATGTTATCCCCTAGCCTAGGGATAACTAAGGAGATTATGTCTCTAGGCCCACAGGTCCTAGACATGGAGTACTGAGAGCCATATTGACTTGAGCCTGGCCCTGGAGGGCCCATCCTTCTTCTTCAATGCCTCCATCCCATCAACAGCAGCAACATCCATCCCATCGGCCTGGTCCTTCAAGAGCAGTGGGTCTTGCTCCATGCTCCATGAGGTAATGAGTCCGAGTATCATGGTATGTGTCACTCTGATTCTCAAAACATTTGAATATGTGCATTTAATTCTCTTTTGCTTTATGACGTGTGGTTGGATCTTATGCCTTTTGACTTGTCCATACTTGGGGGAATCACATGATGCTCTAGTAAGTTGGTTCCCTTAAGAATGAGTTGCCACTGGGTGGGTTCATGATAGGCCATCACCCATTCCCACCATACTTATCACTTTCCATCATATTCTCGCTTGTTAGCACTGAGAGTCACCCTCAGATTGCGAGAGGATAAGCCCAGTACCCATAAGAGTTTTTGGTGGATGTTGGTTTTATATGAGTGGAGGTCAATGGACAAAACTCAATATATGAATGATGTTCAACATAGAACTGAACAAGAAATGCATAGGGAAGTGAGGGCCACAACTAACTTCAGTCAGTGAATTGAGTTTAAGTGTGAGCAGAGGGAAGACTTAGGAAGAAAGGTGGATAAGACTGCTATGGGCATCGGGCCTTCAAGCAGCTGGGAGAAGAAAAACTCAGACTCAATATCACTCTTATGATCAAGCTTCAGACACTAAAATATGTCCAAACAACACAGTCACAACAACACAATGATCAAACCTACATCACCATGCAGCTACAACAACTCGACTGGATCCTCCATGCCCGAGCCATTCAGTGTAAGAGGGGAAAAGATCACAAGGAAGCTGACTAAAACTGGTCGCGATACCACTGCAATCAAACCTACATTACAACAACATAACAACCCTCGACTGGATCCTCCATGCCCGAGTGTTTTAGCACAGTTTTTACAAAGAGATGAAAAGAGGTTGACTTCTATTAATCTAAAAGTCTCAAATCCGGTACATAACCAGAGAACAATTTTGGCATCAAAACATTACATAAATAGGGAGCTCTGCTCAACCAGTTGACGACCTTAACAAAATATCAAAACTATCTCTTTATACTCGGATCAGTCCCCAACTATTAGGAGTGTGATCCCATCACTACATTCAAAGCATTGCATCCGAGTAGTCTTCTGTCAGACTGTGCATGTATCCCTCTGTCAAACGCGAGCTTAGATCGGTATGGGTCTGCAGGAAAATTTGACTATAGGGGTACCACGACTGACGGTTCAGTCCCCACGGTCGGACAATCCATGCCTTCTAATTACTGAGTGAGTCGAGGTTCCAACCACCAGTCCTTTCATTTATTAATTGAACCCTCGAGATCGAGACGAGGCTTAGTGCCTAGGGGGCGGCCACGCGCTGCTCTCGGATCAGACACTATATGAACACGTGATTGTGGGGCCGTCAAAAGCAGTTTGAACTCACACCGCTTTTGGCCCCTGTTATCCCCACTTTTAGGGATAACTAGGAGATTATGTCTCGAGGCCCACAGGTCCTAGACATGGAGTACCGAGAGCCAGATCGACTTAGGCATGGCCCTGGAGGGCCCATCTTTTCTCCCTTTCAGTGCCTCTACTTTGCCAGCAACAACATCATCCATCACCATCGGCTTGGTCTTATGTCAGAGATGGTTCTTGCTCCATGAGGTAATGAGTCCGGGTATCATGGTATGTGTCACTTTGATCCTCAAAACCTTTGAATATGTGCATTTAATTCCTTTTATTTCTAACGAATGCTTGGATCTTATACTTGTCCAATTGACCATATCTGGGGGGAATGAGAGGATGCCCTAGCAAGCCTGTGCCCATAGGTTTTGGTTTGCCATTGGGGGGATTTCTGAAAAGTCATCGTCCACTCCCTTCATATTACCACCTTTTCATCTTGCTTCCCGCTCATCTACCCCATTTCACTTGTCCGGGCATTGGGTTGGCCAATCATTTAAGGGTTGCACCTTGCCTTGTGGGAAGAAGGGGCTAAAGGCCTAGAAGGTAAAAGCAAGCTGGCAAAAGATAAAAGCCTAAGAATAAAACCTCGAGATGCTTCGCCCAGGGATCCCCGAGAAAGCAGGAAAAGGCTTCTTAGCAAGAAACAAAAGGGACCCATAAAAATAATAAAACAAGACCTAGTCAGAGGATAGGGGGTCACATCATGAGCCAGCCTATTAGGTCCATGGGTACCTAGCAGTATGACACTACTAGCAGTTGGTTACCACGCCAGGGTAGTGACTCTTGGTTGCATGGCCAAGAGAAAGGGGGTCTCATCACGAGCCAACCTTCTCATTTTTGTGAAAGTACTTGTGGGTAACGCTGCCACCACTGCTCACCACGCCAGGGCAGTGTCCCCTGATTAGCTTCTTGAAGAAAAAGTAATAAGAATAAAGAATAAAAGGCATGAATGGGATTGGAAACAATTGCATCCAGGACAGGTGCAACTCGCCTTTTACAAAGGCACCCACAGGTAAAGCTTTGCATTCCCCTGCTTTCATTGCACCCATTGTCAGGACATCCCTTATCCACATCACCCACTTACATGGCTTAGATTTAGTCTTTTCCGGTAACTTTCCTTTTCTAGTGGACACTATCCCAATAAGATGCCCTGTCACTTTCCCCAGACTTGTATTGCAGGCTTGTATAATGTCTTTGAGCTTTTAACTGGGGTAATAGGGGTTTTATGCACATGTTTAATGATATTGATGATGAGATGTGATTGACATTGCTATAATCCCTGTGACTTATGAGCCCATGGAGGGTGTAGCTGTTGATGTGCAGGATCATGCCCGACAGACAGGTACCATGTTGGACAGGTACACATGGGGAGATGATTAGTTCAGACCTCCATGGGGCTGAAGAGCCCACCAGATGGATGCCGAGACCCCAACAGGGGGTACACACAGTGTAATGTTCCCAAGCCAAGATGCAAGGAACATCACGGTTTTGGGTGTCTTTTAAAACTTTTTCTGGTTGTGGTATTTCGTCGAACACTTTGTTTACTGTGAATATTTAGGTTGCGCTTAGGGTTTACTGATGTGTTATATATGTGTTTGCAGCAACAAACAAGAAGATAAACAATGTAACATACCTCAACCATATGCAAGACCAACAATATGATAGACAACCCAAAACGATTCGGATCTGATCTTTATTTCATAACAAATAGCAAGAACCTAATATAAAGTGGATGCAGATCTGGAATAACATCATATGGCTCCAAGAGATAATATATGAGCTGCTACAAAATGCTCCCGATAAGACAAAACAAGCCTCCAAAGGCTGAATATACAATGAAGACAAATACAAGGGAGATCTGGGCCGTAGGAAGTGCCAAATCTCAAGCTGGATGGTGCTACGCCCTGCTGGAACACTGAAGACCCTCAATAATTCGGCCCTACTGTCAAAGACCTCCAAATACTCTACATAGGATGCCGAACTGTAGATCGAGATGAATAGAATCCCCTCCTGAAATCTCAGATCGAAATACCAAGGGAAGCTCCCCCAAATGCTGAATCCTCCAATGGAGTTGCGCCCTCCTGAAAACTATCAAACCCTACAATTTTGGCCCTGATGAAGGAGGCCTCCAAATGCCCTGAAACTTGCTAGAAATATAGATCGGGACACTGCAAGTCACTAGGTGAAGTCTCAGGGCCCCTCCAAACTGAATAGATTTGAATATCAGAAATTCCCTCCTTCGCTCCAATTCGTCCAATGCCTCCAATAAATCAAATGGCACATGAAACCCCTTTGGAATGCACTATATCTAATGGTCAAGACCCTGCAATGAAAACCCAAATGCTAGAATCTGCCGAAGCCCTTTCAATCCCTTGGAACGAACTTCCCTCAAAGAATGGTGCGCCCCCCTTGCTGGAAACCCCCAATGGTGCGCCCTCCTTCTCTTCTTGTGCCTGTGGCTGGTGTGGAACCCTCCTGCACTGAATAGATTCGAACTAGAATGGTGTGGGAGAGTATTGCATCTCCGAGACCAAGCTTGGGACAAGCTAGGTGGAATCTTTCACCACCGAATCGTCCTCTAGGGTTTGTTAAGTCAAAACCCTCAAAACCCCCAAGGTATAGGCTTTCTAGCTAGAAGCCAGATATCAAAATGATAATCATACATGAATGAATGAATAGAGGCCCTTGCCTTTCCTTTATACTTCCTGCTCACCTTCTTCCTCCAAAGTGACTTTCATTTTATTAATATTTAATTAATTAATGAAATCACTTTAATTAATTAATTAACCTTTTTACCTCTGAAAAGCGCCTTATCTCTCCTTGTGGCTTCCCTGGCCACTGAAAGTCACTTCTCACCACCCCATCCTGTAGTGTTGCTCCTCTTGATTCCAATGAGCCCTCCAAGTAATGTGCCCCAAATGACCTCTTCAGTGAATTTAATTAACTTATAGCTCAAAATACTCAAAATCATGGAAATCATCAAAATGCAACGAAACCAAGGCAACCTGTGCGGAATGGATCATAATGATAAAATGGGATGAGCGATGCAAGCCGGACCCCAAAATGCCTCTCAATAATCCATGTACTTGCTCTAACATCCATCTGGCTACTCTGGTCATCATAAACCTTTGCAATGTGATGATGTCCCAAAGTGGGGACATTACAGATAGGACAGAGGGGTTTGCACCAGAGAGAAGAAGGACTTCTTGCAGAGGCACCCTGGCAAAGCTTGACCTAGGGGGATTGTGCCCTTTTCAGTGGAACATTGGCCTTGGAAGGCCTAGGACGTCACCCAGAAGGTTCATGACGCCATCCTATCTTCATGAGCATTTTGGCAGATGGACAGGGTAGTTTGGCACGTGTGGCAGCTTGGAGAAGCCCAAGGAGGGCTAACGTTTTGCTTCAGGAAGCTGCATTTTCCCTCAAAGGGGCTAACGTCACCCTAGAAAGGGGATGACGTCCTTCTATTGCTTGATTAGGTTTTTTAATTTAAGCATTTAATGTAAAACAATATGATTTTAGTATTTTGGCCTTGTTGACCTTTTTATGACCTAAAAAGTAAAATTATGTCATTGTACTGTATAAATTGAGGGTTTTCACCTTCCTTTTTTTAGGATCTCTTACTCACCACTTGGTGAGGTCTGAAATTTGCGCCCTCCCTAGGGTTATTGGCTGAAATTGTGAGGCGCACTTGTTGAAGGAAGACAATTTTGGACTTTTATTGGCATTTTGGCATTTCTCTTGGTGGAAGGTATTACAACTAGGGTTTGCTATATGATTTCTTGGTTAAATGCAAGTGAATTTCTGCAAAACTTCTTAATTGAATGGTTGTAGTATTGTTTTTCTTGCATTTATGGTTATAATTTGCTGAATTAAACCCTAGGTGACAAGCACACATTGAAGGTCCTTGTCTCATGTCCCTACCAAGGTTTTAAGCCATTCTATTTGCTGAAGTGAGATAGAGCCTTGCCTTAGCAACACTCTATTCTTTCTTTCTAGCCCTTGTTGAAGAGGATTGAGCCTTGCCATTGCAACACTCCATCCATCTTCTTCCATGCTAGTCGTTTTTCTTATTTGTTGAGCTAAGAAGCAGAAAACGCATCAAGGCCTAGTTCCCCTACACCTTGGTGAGCCGATTTTCCCTAGGGTTTGCCTAGTAAAGCCTTGCCATAGCAACACGTTACTTGCAAACCTTCTTGTCTTAGTTTTATGCAATCTTTTGAGCTAGCCGTTTTTCCATTGAGCTAAGGAAGGAGGAGAGAGCATTGAGGCCTAGTTCCCCATTGAGCTACTCTTGACATTGAGCAATAACACCTCCTGGAGGATGACTTGTCGTTGCTATGCTGACGTGTCATGAAAGAGAAGTGACACGTGTCACTAAGAAAGAAGCGAATGATATGCCCACGACTGCCTGGACTGAGTGCCACGTGTCACTGCCAAACAGGTGCCAGGTTTCACGACCGACGAGTGCGCCAAATGTCCATACTGATAACTGCCACGTATCCCCGTAAATCGACAACTGAGATCTCCTTCGGGTCTCCGGACTTCGGGAAAATCAAATCTTAAACCTCATCCTCTTCCATGCGCTTTTACCCGGAGCTTAAGGATCTGGCGACGCATGGCTCCTGGATCAATGACTAAGATCCCTTTGGGTCTCCGGGCTTCGGGAAAATCAAAACTCAAATCTCACTTTTCCCCTTCACTTTCCTTCGAAGCCCTAGATCTGGCGCCGCATGGCTCCTGGATCAATGACTAAGATCCCTTTGGGTCTCCGGGCTCCGGGAAAATCAAAACTCAAATCTCTCTTTTTCCCCTTCGCTTTCCTTCGGAGCCCTAGATCTGGCACCGCGTGTCCATTTGAATTGGACGACTGAGACTTACTCCGGGCCTTCGGGCTTTGGGTGTTTCGGGTCTTTGGGACTTCGGGCGCTTCGGGACTTCGGCGCTTTGGGCCTTCGGGACTTCGGGCTCTTCGACACTTCGGGCTTGTTATCCCCCACTTTTAGGGATAACTAGGAGATCATGTCTTGAGGCCCACAGGTCCTAGACATGGAGTACCGAGAGCCGGATCGACTTTAGCATGGCCCTGGAGGGCCCATCTTTTCTCCCTTTCAGCGCCTCTACCTTGCTAGCAACAACAACATCCATCACCATCGGCTTGGTCTTGTGTCAGAGATGGTTCTTGCTCCATGAGATAATGAGTCCTGGTATCATGGTATGTGTCACTCTGATCTTCAAAACCTTTGAATATGTGCATTTAATTCCTTTTGTTTCTAACAAATACTTGGATCTTATACTTTCCCACTTGACCATGTCTAGGGGGAATGACATGATGCCCTAGTAAGCATGTGTCCATAGGTTTTGGTTTGCCACTGGGGGGATTTCTGAAAAGCCATCGTCCGCTCCCGTCATAGCACCACTTTTTCATCTTGCTTCCCACTCATCTATCCCATTACACTTGTCCAGGCACTAGGTTGACCTATCATTTGAGGATTGCAGCTTACCTCGTGGGAAGAAGGGGCTAAAGGCCCAAAAGGTAAAAGCAAGCTGGAAAAAGATAAAAGCCTAAGAATAAAACCTCGAGATGCTTCGCCCAGAGATCCTCGAGAAAGCAGTAAAAGGCTTCTCAGCAAGAAAAAAGAGGGACCCGTAAAAATAATAAAACAAGACCTAGTCAGAGGATAGGGGGTCTCATCATGAGCCAACCTATTAGGTCCATGGGTATCTAGCAGTATGACACTACTAGCAGTTGATTACCACGCTAGGTTAGTGACTCTTGGTTGCATGGCCAAGAGAAAGGGGGTCTCATCACGAGCCAACCTTCTCATTTTTGTGAAAATACTTATGGGTAACACTGCCACCACTGGTCACCACGCCAGGGCAGTGTCCCCTGATTAGCTTCTTGAAGAAAAAACAATAAGAATAAAGAATAAAAGGCATAAATTGGGCTTGGAAAAAATTGCATCCAAGACAGGTGCAACTCGCCTTCTACAAAGGCACCCATAGGTAAGACTTTGCACTCCCTTTCTCTCACTGCACCCATTGTTAGGACATCCCTTATCCACATCACCCACTTACATGGCTCAGATGAAGTCTCTTCCGGATACTTTCCTCCTCTAGTGGACACTAGCCCAATAGGATGCCCTGTCACTTTCTCCAAACTTGTATTGCAGGCTTGTATAATGTCTTTAAGCTTTTTAACTGGGGTAATAGGGGTTTTATGCACATGTTTAATAATATTGATGATGAGATGTGATTGACATTGCTATGATCCCTGTGACTTATGAGCCCATGGAGGGCGTAGCTGTTGATGTGCAGGATCATGCCCGACGGACAGGTACCATGTTGGACCGGTACACATGGGGAGATGATCAGTTCGGACCTCCATGGGGCTGAAGAGCCCACCAGATGGATCCTGAGACCCCATCAGGGGGCAGAGACAGGACAAAGATGGACCAGAGGCTTTGCACTAGAGAAGAGGGGGACGTTCCACCAGAGGCACCCTGGCAGAGCTTGACCTAGGGGGGTTGTGCCCTCTCCATTGGAACGTTGGCCCTGGAAGGCCCAGGACGTCACCCATGATGCTCATGACATCATCCAGCTTTATGGACGTCTTGGGAGGCAGATTTGGCAGTGTTGGCACATGTGGCAGGTTGGAGAAGCCCAAGGAGGGCTAATGTTTTGCTCCAGGAGGCTGCATTTTCCCTAAAAAGGGCTAACGTCACCCTAAGAGGGCATGACATCATCTTCTTTTGCTTGATTAGGGTTTAATTTAAGCATTTAATGTAAAACAATATGATTTTTAGTATTTTGGCCTTGTTGGCCATTTTATGACCTAAAAGTGAAATTAGGTCATGTTACTGTATAAATTGAGGGTTTTTACTCTCAGTTTTTCATGATCTTTCACTCACCACTTGGTGAGGTTTGAAATTTGCACCCTATTCTAGGGTTTTGGCTGAAATAGTGAGGTGCACTTGTTGAAGGAAGATTTTCTTGGCATTTTTTGGCATTTCTCTTGGTGGAAGGTATTACAACTAGGGTTTGCTACTTGATTTCTTGGTTAAATGTAAGTAAATTTCTGCAAATATTTTTAATTGAATGGTTGTAGTATTGTTTCTCTTGCATTTATGGTTATAATTTGCTAATTTAAACCCTAGGGGACAGCCACACATTGAAGGTCGTTGTGTCATGTCCCTATCAAGATTTTTTGTCATTTTATTTGTTGAAGTGAGATAGAGCCTTGCCTTAGCAACACTCTACTCTTTCTAGCCCTTGTTGAAGAGGATTGAGCCTTGCTATAGCAACACTCAAATCTATCTTCCTCTATGCTAGCCGTTTTACCGTATTGAAGCTAAGAAGGAGAAAACGCATCAAGGCCTAGTTCCCCTACACCTTGGTGAGCCGATTTTCCCTACGGTTTGCTTAGTAAAGCCTTGATATAGCAACACGTTGCTTGCAAACCTTCTTGTCTTGGTTTTATGCAATCTTTTGAGCTAGCCGTTTGCCATTGAGCTAAGGAAGGAGGAGAGAGCACTGAGGCCTAGTTCCCCTACACCAAAGTGAGCCTCTCTCCCCTAGGGTTTTATCCTTGAGGCCTTGCCATAGCAACACCTCAAGGTCTAACCCTCTTGTCCTTAGTCATATTATTATCATTTGATCCTTCAACTCTTGCATCCTCCTGTTGACTCCATTTGCCCTAGGAACGCACTGATCTAAGCCTTAGTGTAATCTCAAAACAACTTCAAATACCTTTGATCAAACCCTAACCTTTCTAACCCTAGCTTAAGACTAACCTTTCTAACTTATTGTTGCCGTCATCTTTTGCTATAAACATCATTGTGCGGCTAACGTTTTACTTTTAAGCAATTGAATGGTTATTTAAAGCATTACCTAATGAAGTGTTAATTTGTTACATTGAATGCCAAGTTTCTTTAGCATTTATTGAAGAAGTGATATTATAGTTGTTGCTATTGTACAAACATTGACTTCGTCAATATTTTATTGTTCCAATTGCTTATAGATCAGATAGTCATTAAAATATATGAAGTACTAACCAAGCGAGTAAGCTTGCATATATATCTCTTGTTGCTTTGTCTCGGGCAGGTACATCTCTCTCTTTGGTTATACTTCTCTTTATTAGCTGGTTAGCTGGACTATTTGCTCGGTGGTGACTTGTGAGGGGAAATTTATCTTTTAGCCTTCAATCCTTTGCCTTCTCAAAACCCCAGGTCACTGGGGATGTCTCCCCTAGGCCTCACCTCCCTAAACAGAAAGAACCTTCCTATTGAGGTGACATTGGGTGGGATTGGTTCAGTTACACTAGTTTGTCTCTTTACATCTGCCTTTTATCCTAACTACAAACTGTGCGATAACAGGGCCTTCGAGACTTTGGGAGGCACTACCGCTAAGATCAATGGTGCCCTTCTGATTTTGAGATCAATGGTCCACAATTGCTTTGGGAGTTCGGGCTCAGCTCTTCGGAAGTTTTATGCACTTCTCACTTCGAAACTCCCGAAGCTCATTTCCCCGAACGCTTGGATCGGTTGCCACCTGTCCCCCTCAAGATCGAACGACTCATGCTCACTTCGGGTTTCGGGACTTCGGACCTTTGACAAACAACTTTAACAATATTTCGAACCCCCGATTCTTGCGAACCGTCGATCTGATATTCTCAAGAATGTCCTCCGCTGAAGCTGATCTCGCCTGTTGCTTGCATTTCGAGCCCGAAATGGACTGCACTAAACGTTGCGCTTTGACGTTTCTTGTGCATGCCGCGAACTTGGACAACCTGCTGCCCTTGATAACTATATGTGATAACATTTGTCTCCATAGGGGATGGCATGCTCCCTACGAGCTGCCAAGAACAAGCAATTCCAGTCGCCTTATGCATTGGGCTATGGAGTCATGCTAAAAAAACATCTTGTTGAGGATTAAAGGCCGACAAGCACACTATCCTAAAAATGAAAGCAAAATACATGGGCTCCAGGAGGAGCTTATTTATGTACAATCCTAGACTAATTGATTTTTACAAAGCGCTAGGTGAAAGCAAACTTCCACCATAGCCATTCAAGCAACTCCCTATCTGCAAACTTGTTTACTCTGTCACTGATCAAATAAAAACAATGCAACTGTGACAACAAAATGATTACGCTTTTTAGCTCTCCTCCCAGTGCTGAAGTCAGGATAAAGCTGAACGGCTCCAAGACATGAAGGAAATGCAACTCCATGTACTCCCTTACATGCTCTGTCTTACAGCTGCTCACACATGGCTAAATGTCTCTGACAAGCACGGGTGAGCAAACGGCTGATGCAGGCTGACTAATCCCAGGTGATGGTTGCTCATTTGCAGGCTTTGGGCAGGATATGAACTTCACATTTGGTTCTCCCTCTTCTTCTTCATGACTCTCCCAAGGATCAAAATCATAATCATCATAAACAGGAAACATGGGAAAGCTCTGCCCTTTGTCTTCTGTAGGCACATAATGGTGGATTTCCACATAATGTTTTTCCTCAATGTATAAAGGAAAAGACTCTGTGGTATGTTCTTGGAAATCCTCAAAATCTGAAACTGAGACGAACAAAGTTCATTCACACAAATGTAATAACCAAATCTGGCTTACGAGTAAAATATCCAAAATACTTGGAATATAAAGATATCCATGAGGATAATAAATAATATATAAATGTATGAGAGAATGAATAAGATATGATAATATGATTACAATTGAGAATGAGGGCCTACTTATATACCCACGCAGGGGTGCCCTTAACCAATAGTCATGTCCTTTCATTATTAATAGTTATTATTTATTAATTAATTATTATGTTATGAATATCTATTTATATGTATATTTATGTTCATAACATTGCCTTCCCCTTAAAAATGCTTTGTCCTCAAAGCATACTTTATGGAAGACTTATCTCTTGTTGTAGCTTGTAATTATTGTCTCATGCTTCTTCATTATTGAGTTAGTAATCGTTGAGGACCTGAGACGATAGGATCTTCTAATTGCTAAGCAGAACTGTCGAGTTGTAAAGGAGTCTGCCCACCCTAATTCGATCTTCTGTGGAATTGGGAGTTTATAGGGTTCTTGGAAAGAACTTGATGTATTTCGACTCCCATGATAGCTTCTACTTTGAGAATCACTTGTAGTGGAAGTAATATTCTTCGGCATATTGGTCATTTGTTTCTGTTGATACAATGATTGGCTAAAGTATCGATTTTTGTTATTAGGATGTCGATAAGGCATCCTTGCAACTCGATCCTCACTTCGTATACTTGTAGCTTTTTGTTGATTAACTTTTGGAATTGAGTTTTCTTCATGGCCCTGGATTGTTTCTTCTTCGACATTTGAAGACCTCTTTACATCAGTTGGATGCACATCCTTTTGAGCTGTAAGGTTGATTGATTCTATATTAATTCCTTTATCCAGAATTGAGACTTTTACATCTAAAGACTTCTTCAATTCCATAGGTTCAGTCATTGTCTCTTTATCGACTATTGATGTTTTGTGATCTAGCTCTTCTTGTAAAGACTTCTTATCATGCTTAAGCCTTTTAATTTGCGTTAGTAAATCCTGATTATGTCGTTTTAATCGTAAAAGTTCTTCTTTATCTTCTGACTTGTCATCTTTATTTTTTGATTCTAGATTCTCCCTTCTTTCATTCTTTAAGCTTTTAATTTATTCTAGTAACTTCTGATTAAGGTTCCTTAGGCAGGGGATTTCTTCCTCCTTTTTAGTTGATTTCTCCTTGAGACCTTGCTTTTCTTGTTCTGAATTTGTATTCCCTTGCTTCTTGTCTTTTAACTTTCTTATTTCAACTAGTAAATTTTGATTATGATTTTTTAATCGTAATATTTCTTCATCTCATTCTAGTAAGTCTTGGTCCATTTTTTGTCTTTTGGTCTTTAGTTCTTCATTTTGTGCAATGAGTTCCCGAATACGTTCTTTGAAGTAACGATTATCTTTCTGTGTTAACCCATTAAAATATTTTTCCTTCTCAATTTCAAACTGTAATTTTTTATTGCTCGCTTTATAATGTCCTAGTTCTCCTTCCAATATTCGTGATTGTATTTCTGAATTATCTTGATATTCTTCCATAATAAATGATTTCAATATATGTCTCCTTTTATATAACTTAAAATCGTTTTAGAACTTCTTCTTTTTTATGAAACTTGAACTCTTATAATCCTTATAATAGACATATACTATATTTTAATCAATACTTCCTCCTTGAATTGATATCGGATTTTAATATTCTGATAACACTTCACTTTCCAAGACCCACTTCACTTTTATTATTATAATAATCCTTTAATATTTGAGAATTCAAAAATTTAATAACCCTCTTATAACGTTTCAATTAGAACTTTAGGAATTACTTTGAAATACTTCTATTCATTTGAAATATATTATAATTAATATATCTCGTTTGACTTTCTTTCTTTTACCCTTCCAAATGACCTTTATAACTTGATTTGGAATTTGGGGCTCCTTTTATAAAAAATAAATCTTTAAATTTTTATTTTATTTTAAATTAACCTTTTATATTACTTTAATGCCCCACTAAATAATCTTAAATTATCTTTTAAAACTTTATAGGGTCCACTTCTATTTTAACTTATATAATGGAGCGGTGATTAATAGAATATGAACAAGAGTCGCAATGTTTGATCTTGATAACGCGCCCCCCTTCAGATTTGATAATGACCTGAGAATGAACACCTCAAGACAACCTGGAATTAAGACGATGGTAAAGGCGGTTTGTGTGTTTAAACCTCCACGATGGTAGCGGTTTGTGTGCGTTGAACAGAATTGAGGTGGATGGTTGGACGTGTCTGTACGAAAAGTGCAACACATTCAATCTCTTAACCTATAATTGTACGGGAATTGCAGGGTATAGATGCGTACGACTGGTGCTTAGTCGATTGTTACAATGATTGTACGATCTTCAATTCTTTACATTGTGTATAGGATTTGTATCGCTACATTAATTGTATTGATTTGGAATCAATTAATTAATTGTATAGTTGTTGAAATAATGTAACTGCGAAGAGCATTCTTATTATTATTGTTATTTTATTATTAGGATTAATCCCCATTGTGGATTAATCATGTCGGTAATTGTATTAGGACCAAATCCCCTTTTGCGGATTGGTCATTGGACAATTGT
>ML838056.1:49273-72781 GCA_009831015.1 Picea engelmannii | reverse complement strand
GGCGCCTCTCTATAATCTGGCAAGGGTGAATTTCTTGCTGGATCCATTTGATTGTGCCTAAATTTTCTTTGCAGGATTTCGGAAGAGTAATAAAAAAGATGCCTTTGAGTACCCTTATCCTACTCCCTAATGGCTCGCCATGGCCGAGCATTAAAAAGTAAGGTACTGTATGCAGTCCCTGGGACAAAAGGCTGGATTGATGAGTTGCTCAAAAGCATCCCTCATCACCAATCCATCATCCATTTGAATTCTCTCCCTGTTGACTTGCCTTGTTGGTGGTTTAAATGGAAGTCTTCTGTGTTCAATGTACAATCAAGCACTGAGGGACTGATTGAATTCTGGGGTTTTGTTTTATATTGAACTTTTATGATATTCTTGAGCAGGCTGATAAGGTGTGGATAGAACTTGAAGGCTACAGAAAGAATCTAGCTCGCGCTGAAGCTATATTTGAAAAGTCTATGACAGTGAAGACACCAGAGGGAACGCGGCCATTTCACAGGACAGGAACTTTCGGACTCGTGGGAAAAAAAGTGGACTCTATATATTTCTACACTAAGAAGATTGAGGATTTATCACTCAAGCTGGAAACAAAACAGAAGATTACACTGACAGAGAAGCAGGTTGCAGCAGCCTTTATAATTTTCAATAGTAGGCCTACTGCAGCAGCTGCAGCACAGGTTGTCCATTCACAGCTTACCGATACATGGACTGTAATGGCTGCTCCTGAGCCTCGCGAAGTAGTGTGGAAAAACCTTGCCATTCCCTTCTATCAGAGGATGATTCGACAGAACATTGTGTACATTATTGTGTTCCTAACTGTTGTTTTCTACATGGTTCCCATCACCTTTATCTCTGCACTTACAACCCTTGATAATCTAAAAAGACTTCTTCCCTTTCTGAAATGGGTTGTGGATAAAAAAGAACTTAAAAGTGTCCTCGAAGCTTACTTGCCTCAGCTTGCTCTGATTCTCTTTTTGGCTTTCTTGCCTACAATTCTCATGAGCCTCTCCAAGGCTGAAGGGATTCCTTCAGTAAGCCATGCAGTAAGAGCTTCATCTGGAAAGTATTTTTACTTCATAGTGTTCAATGTTTTCCTGGGAGTTACAATAGGTGGCACCTTGTTCCAGTCACTCAAGCAGGTTGAGAAAGAACCCAACTCAATTGTTAAGCTTCTTGGCAGTTCTCTTCCGCCCAATGCTTCCTTCTTCATTAGTTTTATTGCTCTCAAGTAAGATGGGTTTCTGGTCTCTTACTTCCAATTCCATGAAACTGTTTTCTAGTTCTCAGTTTCTGAATGAATTCGTTGTTGGCTTTTTATGGATGAGATGAGATTTCTTCTTCAGGTCTCAATGTCTAAGTGCCTTTGTATGGATTGTCTTTTTAAACAGGTTTTTTGTAGGCTACGGGCTTGAACTTTCTCGCTTGGTGCCGCTGGTGATATACCATCTCAAGAGGAGATTTCTTTGTAAGACTGAAGCAGACCTACAGGAGGCTTGGGCTCCTCCTGGTTTTGATTATGCTACCAAAGTGCCAAATGACATGCTGATTATCACCATTGCTCTATGCTATTCTGTTATTTCTCCCATGATCCTTCCTTTTGCTATTCTGTACTTTTCTGTGGGATGGTTGGTGCTTCGGAATCAGGTGATTCTCTCTCTCTCTCTCTACATAAACCTGCTTGTTTCTAACAAAGAGAGAATGGTGCATCCAAAATTCATATAAAACAGTCTCGTGATAATAAGAGAAGCTAAGGGAGGGGTTCAGAGCAGCAGATATGCACTGCTGCAAGAAAAACAAACTGTAAGTTTGAGGTGTTGCGTATTCTAACCTCCTTTTTTTATCTGTGTGCAGGCACTGAATGTATATGTGCCCTCTTATGAGAGCAACGGGCGAATGTGGCCTCATATGCACACCAGGATTCTGGTAGCTTTGATCCTGTCCCAGATTACCATGATTGGTTACTTCTCAATCAAGAAGTTCTTTTACTCGCCCTTGCTCATCCCACTTCCCTTTGTATCTCTAGCATTTGGCTATGTTTGTAGAAAACGCTTTTACACCTCCTTTTGTATCACTTCCTTGGAGGTGGCTTGCAATGACGTAAAGGAAGTTCCGAGCTTGTTCTCAGTTGTGGAGGCTTTTACCCCTCCCTGCCTGCTTGTGAAGGATGATTTTGATGATGTTGAGCAATACGAGGATGCTCGGTCCACCATTTCCTCAAGGACGGCCTCAATTGCTACACCCATTGCTTGACCAACCATACCTAATTCAATTTTTCCAATTCATTCTGTAGACATCATTTTGAGGCAATCCTTATTCATTATTTCACAGAAATAAGGCTGAATATTCTTCTGTGCTGATTGTTGTTGTACTCTTTATAATGGTGGAAAATATTCCGAGCTTATGTTAGGCCATTTAGCATTCTTGAGGCTATTTTTCCGAGTCTAAATTTTTTAGAGGAAATTAAAGTAAAATACTTTTAGCAGAAGTATTGAAAAGGATGACGAGGTACTTGATGGTACCAAACACATTAATAGTTGATTACAGTTATCTGAACTTAACAGCTTTCATTCAACAGAATACATTGCAGAGACAAATAAACTAGTTCTAAATTTATTTTAATTTATGGTGACTGCTGATACCAAATTTTTCATCAGGTTATGCTCAATAGTATACAACTTTTAATGTAACCAGAACTTCTATTAGACCTTCTTGAAAAATGATCACTGCTATGCATTGAAATAAAAGTACTCAAATTGTTCACGCATGAGAAATGGTGCAAAGTTCTTTGCAAAATAATCCAGATAATGAGAATTTGAGAATAGCCTCTATGGAGCTAAAAGCTGATTTAAGTACATATCAAATTTATACTGAAAATGGATGGAGGGAAGAGCTGATCTTAATTGGTTCAAGAAAGGACAACTAAGATTCAATATATTTATGTTATACGCTTAATGCTAAGAAGCAAAGGGAGTTTATCATATCCTTGAAGATGAGGAATGAGGAATCATATTGTTAATGATCAAGAAAAGATAGTGGATGCGTTCACAGAATTTTATGATTTTTTTTTACTTTGCAACCTTTGTCTGCTGAAAATATCTAGGCAGACAAGCTTGTAGAAAGTCACTTCCTTTCACATTACCTTGTAGAAATGTTATAGAAATGGGTAATGCTATTCATTTGGATATTCATGGAAAGCTGCCTGATCCTATTTCTCTTCAATGGTCAATTAGGCAAGGTTGTTTTATCTATTGAAGCTCTACATTATACCAGAAGAGATCTTTTGTAGGCCCCCTCCAAAAGGCCTATTGTTACCTAATTAATAGGAGCTCCTCTCCCCTTTTTAGGTAATTAATCACAGACAAAAATGGATTCCTCCTCTGCTTATTCCTATTATTTGGGTGTACTAATTGGTTTCATTTAAGGAGATGTGGAAATGTCTAGTTAAGAAAATTAATAAAAACCTCGCTAAATGGCATTATAGAGTTTTGTCCTCAGTAAGAGATTTCGAGTTTGTCAAAAATTCCACAGCCTTCCATATTTATTGTGCTTCTTGTTGGTTTTATAGCACTGTTTGTTTTGATAATCTTGAAAAAATAATAAGGGATTATTATATCTAAAGAAGTTGGTTTGTTGTGTTCCATCTCTCAAGGATGCTCCTTAACTCCAACCTTTAATGTTATGATAGCAGAGGCTCATGGGTAGTTGCTAAATTGGAATGCTAGCCTAGAGAAGATTAAGGGAGCTCTACTTCTTAGTTTGCATAAGAGCCAAGTAATGGCCACTTTGTAGATTATTCATTCCTCACAACAAAAGAGGACAACAAGTCTTTCAAAAATGCATTGAAATGACTAAACATATTTTGTACAGCTTCATGCCCCAACATTCAATGGGCCAAAACTATGTGCTATAGACAAAGCCAGGAAGAGCTTCCAAATTGACAAAAAAGTATATGCTACTTGTTGATTCAATTTGGGCATATCTTTATCTTTTTGGGCATCCCCTTTGCCTTCTAAGCTCACCAGAAGAGCTATGACAGTTAGTAATTGAATGGTGTGAGCAAAAGGAAATGACATGGATTACAAAGACAATGTTGCTGGTAGTCAGATATCCTAGTCGCTACACAAGTTTATTATTCCTCATGGTGAGTCCCCTCAATTCCAATTTATGATAGATTATAAAATATTTTGAGATCTTCTCTCTTGGCAAATTTTGAAAGAAAGACATAATTCCTCTGAGTTAATTAAGGCCTTTGGTGCACAACCAAAGAAATGAATGTTGATATGAGCATAGTACCAACAATGCAAATACTCTCACACACAAGAACATAAGAGAGAAAATATGCAAGTATTAGAGAGGAGATTGTTGAAATTGGACACATATCTATCTGTACAATCATTTGTGTTAAGAAATATATATAGAGTACAAAACGATGAGAGAGTCATCACGTTTGACCATGTCTCTAAAAAAATAAAATAAAGTGGGTGAGTTATCAATTTACACAAAGTCAACCAAAAGAAATAAGGATAAAATATAAAATACAAAAGTACAAATATAATACAAGTTCAAACATGTTCACTAGAAAGTCTCATCAATTCCTATTGGTTGAGAGATATTCATCCATAATTTTTGTTGTGGTTGCGGTATTATCATATTGTTTCTATTTGCTTGCATAGGTAAAAATGTTTACACCAAGAACATCACTTATGAACATATACCAACACAATGAAACATATGAAGCATGAAAACATGAGAAGTGCCTTAGTTATCTATGGAGAATTTAAAGTCGAAGCATGAAGTTGACCATAGATATGGTTGCGTGGTTCTTTTGTTTATGGGTCATGCAGATTACATGGGTAATTCTTTGATACTTATGCAAGGGTCCTATACATCGTTAGTGCAATAAATTCTGAAATCCAGTAGTTGCCATGTTGTTTCCATGCAAATTTTAGCTTGGAAACACCTAGTGCATGCAATTTCCACCAATTATGATAAGGCATTGGAGTTATCAAGGGAAATTGTATGAGATAACTTAGAAAACATCTTCACATCCCATGCATGACATTCTCTAAGAAAAATTATAGATTTAGGGATTTCTCATGGGCTAAAAGAGTCCAATGAATCCAAGATTATGTTGCACAAGTGTATCATGAAATTGTGAGTCATTTTCTATAGTTAGTGCATTGTGATTCACTGTGTTGGCATTATCATTTCATCCTTCACTAAGGAGAGAGTTTCTTCTAGCTATTGTCAAAGTCAAAGAGAGATTCTCAAAGAGGATATAACCCTCTTGATGAATGAGCTTAAAGGTCATCCGCATAGCTCACTCTAGGTGACATCGTTGTTATTTGTAATATTCTTTTCCATTTTCATTAATGCAAAGCATCATTAAATGTGCATTTGAACGGTTTACATATATTTCCATTGGATTGAATGCTAACCTACTAAATTCTTGAGAAAATTGTAGTGCTAGTTGTTCGATTTCCATTATCTGTAGGTTCAGAAAGGAATCTCCTTCACTTGGATACATATTCTCTTAGATCCACACAAACAACCAATTCACAAGAGGGCTTCAACAATGATTTTCTTCACTTGTTTCTTTGAATTTCTCTAATTTTCATATTAAGGAAAGTGATTAACTTGGATTTGTTCTCTCACACAACTGTACCCTTTTTACATTCTATTTGCACCAGTAGCTTCAACCTATTGGTTGAGTTCATTTGGTACATCCTTGCACCAAAAACTCACATCATGGGGTACAACCCTTCCAATGAAGGACACAATAATCCTTGTGTTTGGTCTAGTTAGGTTCTTTAGACAAAGCAATATCCTAAGTCAAAAGAGAGTGCTTAAGCTAGTAGTAGACTTCTCTATTGAGGAGAATATGTTCATGAAAAAACATTGGAGGAGTTCCTCTTTTACAAAAGAAAAAATTGAAGAAACACACTGAAAAACAAGAAGGAGAAGTACTGATGTAGAAGAAACATGAATAATAGGAACACAATAATGGAGTACATGTTACCCCCTATTACACACCAAAATATCACACTTAAGTGTCGCACCTATTTACACCTAAGTGTCACAAGTGTCGTAAAGTGTCATATGCACCTTAGTAAGTGTCGCATGCACTTCGTCAAGTGTTGTATGCACCTTACTAAGTGTCGCATGTACTTTACTAAGTGTCTCAACCCCTTGACACCATGAAAGAACATTTGTCATAATCCCTAAGTCATTTTGGAGGAAGAAACCCATCATTTGATAAGCTGAAAACATGCCTTTTACTTGGAATTTTGACCATTTTTTGAAGGGTTCTTAATGTTGATATTATGGCAGCCGCGGGAGGTATTTACCCCCACGTGTAACCCTGATGAGAATAGAATATTCCAAGAAGCAAGAAGAAACCCCAGATAGTTGGTTAATAACCCTAGAAAACAAGTCGGCTCAAGAGAATGATCTATATTAAGTTATTAGCCTCCAAGAGAAGAAGTCGGCCGAGTTAAGTGACTTGGAGGACTATAAATAAAGGGCGCTTGAGCTCATTTGTACACACACCTCATAACTGCATAAGGCAGTGGTGCACACGTTTGAAGAAGGGCTGCAGTTGCAGTTGCTGCAACTGGCAGATTTCGATTTTGACTTGGACTCTCTCTTGGTTATGGTTTGGAATTTATGTTTGGCCCCTTTTGGTTATTCTTGCTTGGTGCGCCACCTTGTTTGGCTATTAAGCCTAGGGTTTTCTTCCAGAATAATTCTTTGTCAAGGTTAAGGTGCTCGGGGGTGGCTTCAACTTATGGTTGGGTCACAATATTGATATATTGTCTATGGTTAAATGAGCACATCCATTACTTTCTAACAGTTTATGGGCCCAGACTATCTTCAGACAGTCTAATCGCTGGAAAATAGATTGGGAGGATTTGCTCAGTTGTAGTTGCAGTTGCAGCCAGTTTTTGCTGCAACAACGAAACCCTAACCCTCCTGTTGAGGCATCTTAAGTGAAGAGATTGAACTAATTTCTGGATAGACTAGTGTGCCCTAGCCTAGCACATCTCCTGGTACTCTCAGCAAGCTAAGACGTCAAGTTTGAGTTTTTGGTCAAAGTTAAAGGTTGACCAAGTCAAAGCAATTATGACTTACTCGATGAAGTCAAAAAACAAGTTAGAAGGGGCTTATAACTTCAGAGCATGGAAAACAATGATTGACCTCATCCTTTCCAAGAATAAAGTGTTGGATATCATGAAAGGAAAGATCGTGGAACCACAGTTCGAAGAAGGAAAAGAGAAGGAACTTCAGAATGTTGCAGTTTTGGAGAAGTTCAAAGACGGTGACATCAATGCCATGAGTATCATAGTGGACTCTATAAAAGACCACTTGATAGCCTACATCTTCCATCTTGACTCATCTTGAGAAACATTGGACAGGTAATGAGTCTGAAGAATGAGCTTCGTGACATGAAAATGAATTATGATGACAACATAACATCATACTTTGTGAGAATCTCTCAGTTAAGAGATCAACTACAAGCTATTGAAGAGATCATTTCAGAGAAGGAACTGGTAATTATAGTACTCAATGGTCTTCCCAAGACATGGGATGCATTTTCCTCAAGCATGAACACAAGGAAGGAGTATCCTACATTTGAATAACTTTGGACTTGCTATGCACACGAAGAATCAAGGATTATTGCAAAAGAGAAACCCCAAAAGAATTACGATGATCAAGCCTTCACAACAAGGTTCAATAAATTCAGGAATAAAAGGAAGTTTGGCTCAAGGAAGAAGCCAAATCAAGAGAAATATATGTCAAAAAAATACAATGCTTCAACTGTCGAAAATATGGTCACTACAAAAATCATTGTCCCGAGCTAAAGAAAAGGAAGGAAACACACGAAGCATCAATTTCCAAAGAAAGGAAACCCTCAAAGAAGACCAAGGAGGATAAAACAGACTTCTTCCTCTAAGATAAGGTAACAATATTCTTCATAGTTCTTGTACATACCATGTTTACATAGTTTCTGTACATATCTTGCATATCTATTTCTTAGAAGATAATATGTTCAAAGAGAAACTATACCTATGGAAGAACAACAAGATAAGGATTTCTATCACGATGACTACAAGTAAGGAAATACACATGAAAGGATGAATTACATCAACAACCCCTGGTAGCAATTCATGTGGAAGCTATTACATAAGCAACAGTTGCAAAATAAGCCGAAATCAGAATCAAACTTGAAGAAACCTAAAAGAAGTAAAAGCATAAATAAGTTAGCAATCAAGAGTAAATTGGAAAAAAAAAACTTGTGACACTTTGCAGAAGACAATAAGGATGCAGATGAAAGTGTGGACTCCGTTAGATGGAGGGAGCCGATTATATAATTCCAAAAGAAGAGCATGCATTCATGCATGAAGAAAGGATTAGGAGGGAGCTAATCCTAAATAATATGATCCATTGAAGATGATGAAGTATCTATCCATGGTAGCAACCATGAAAATAAACATGTGTTCAATGTAACTTTAGAAGAAGTCTTCTTCGAAAAGAAGCCTTAAAGTATCCTTGGTTTTCCATCCACATCCATGATCCTATGATGAAAGGAAGAAGTTGGAATCTTCAGGGCATGGAATCTATAGAAAACTCCATGAACGCAAGAGCTAAACAAAAACATGAGGAAGAACATGAATATTCCAAGAGAGAAAAAAAAGCCATAACAGCCAGTCATTATCACAAGACTACCAGCTTGGTCTGAACCCACTAAAAGAAATCAAGTAGAAGAAATGAAAGTTGTGATAAAGAACAGTGTATGGAAGACTTATGAATGAAAGAATTGCGAGATCCAGAACTAGAGGTTCTCCCAGATGGATGGAGAAGACTATGATGATTGCTTGTTTCAGTAAACCAAACATACCTCTACATGAGCCATTATATCGTCTGCAATATCCATGGGTTGGAGTTTACATCAGATGAATGCAAATACTGTTCTCCAGAATAATTGAACAAAGAGCGTATGTAGAGCAACCTCAAGGCTTTGAGGTATACCAGAAAGAGACCCTTGTATGCAGATGGAAGAAGATCTTGTATGGATTCAAACAACTTGGTGCAAAGTCTCGCATGCATAGCATAAGCGTGGTGAAAAATTTCTATGATAAAGATCATAATGGTTACTTAGAAGTCCAGGATGATAGATTACTAATCCTTGACAAACTCTCATGATGACAGAAGAAGTGCCACATGGATATGTTCCAGTTTGAGCCTTGCCACAATGTTATGATCTAGAAGGAAACAAAAGAGTTGAATCCAACTATGATATACTATAATGATCAATTCTATATGAATCCTTTAGAGAAAACTAGTGTTCCAGAAAGAACAAAGTACATTGAGATCAAGCATTAAATTCTCCGTGATGAGGTCCAGAAAACAAAAGTGGTTCTCCAATATATCTCCACAGATGAGCAGATAAGCAAATATTTTGGTAAAGCCTATGTCCAAGATGAAAGAGTTTGCGTACTCAAGAAACAAGCTGGAGATCATAGAGACGAATTCCTTATTGAAAAAGGAAGAGATGAATACCATGTTGGGAGGGAGCACTGATGTGTTATCGATTTATGGACAGTCATTTTTTAGTTCGAAAAATGGTCTAGGATGAGCAGTTTTCTAGTTCGGAATGTGGTTTGAGATTTCTGATGGACATGCATTTTCCAGTTTGGAAAATGGTCTAGATAGAACGATCATTTTCGTAATGAAAATGGTTCGATGGATTGTTGATGTACCATAGACAATGATTCCCCTTATGGCCAGTGTGGGGTAATGGTCTAGGATAGTCTCTCTTCTTGGAAGTCACTCTTAGTAGTGGTCAAGAAGACTGGTTTGCCTTGCCAAACAATCATTCTTTCGAAGCTCACAATTGTGAGAAGTTTCAAAGAATGGTCTGTTTTGGAGGTTGGTGTAGGACAATCATTTCCTTAGGAAATGGTCTGAATAGTCATTCCCTTGGGAAGATTCATTTTCTACAGGTTTCACTTTGTTTAGTGCCAGAGGAATGGCCCAGATAGGTGAATGGTCCAGGTTCAATAATCAGGGACAGTCATTCCCTAGGGCAGACTCATTCTCTCCAGGTTGCACTTTGTTTAGTGTAAGAGGAATGTCCCAGATAGGTGAATGGTCCAAGCTCAGAAATCCGGACAATTATTCTTCTATGCTTGAGAATAATAGGCCAGATAGCTCATGACTGATGTTTTACCTTCTAAGGGCATATAATCTTCCAGATCTCACAGATGTGAGTGGAAGAATGGCCCAGATGATTCAATTTATATCATGACATTGTTTTTTTGTGCAGGTTGATATGACATGATGCAATTGCTATGGAGATTGTATGTCTCTGGAAAATAGATGTATGCTATTGTGGTAGATGTGTTCCGCTAGTTGTGACTATGTGTCACTGATTAAGTAGTTGTGTACTACTTGGTGTGGTGTACCACTGGATTGTAGTTGTGTACTACTTGGTGTGGTGTACCAATGGATTGTAGTTGTGTACTACTATGGATAGACACAATTGTGTTCTATTGAATGACATTGTTCTGATTGCCATGTAGACCATCAATAGTGTTGAAAATTATTATCATCTAGATGAATAATCAGTGTGTTTGTGGATAGACATTCTCCAGGTAGAGAATGGTCCAGATAGAACAGATTGTTGGTGGATAGGTATTCTCTCTGAAGAGAATGGTCTAGGGTGACAGTTTGTTGACATGACATGGACTCATATTTTTCCTAATGCATAGATTGTGGCCCTATTAGGAAAATGGTTCAGGACCAATATTTTCTAAGGAATATAGGTTGAGACGGATCTCTATGAATTGATTATAAAATAGTCCTAGATTGACATTCCTATAGGAATGGTCTCTGTAGTCCATGGCACAACCTTTAGCATTTGTTGGGATAGTCATTCTTCTAGGACGTATGTCCAGATTAGAAGAATGGTCCTTGTATCACTCCTTGGAGTGAGTGACTTATTTAACATCATGTATGATTACTCAGATGGAGTATGGTTTTGAGAGATGATGCAATTGATGTTATCATATGACACTGATAGTGATGATGGTGATCGTAATCTAATCATGAGACAATCCATACGACTATGATGATGCTACTAGTTCAATGGTATTTTTGTGCTCAAGGCCATTGCCTTCAATACCTCCCTAGCTAGGAGGGAATGTTGATATTATGGTAGCTATGGGAGGTATTTACCTCCACGTGTAACCCTGATGAGAATAGAATATTTCGGGAAGCAAGAAGAAACCCTAAATAGTTGGTTAATAACCCTAGAAGACAAGTTGGCTCAAGAGAATGATTTGTATTAAGTTATTAGCCTCCAAGAGAAGAAGTCGACCCAGTTAAGTGACTTGGAGGACTATAAATAAAGGGAACTTGAGCTCATTTGTACACACACCTCATAACTACATAAGGCAGCGGTGCACAAGTTTGAAGAAGAGTTGCAGCTGTAACTGTTGGAACTGGTAGATTTCAGTTTTGACTTGGACTCTCTCTTGGTTATAGTTTGGAATTTCTGCTTGGCCCCTTTTGTTTATTCTTGCTTGGTGCGCTATCCCTGGGAGAGGTGCACCACCTTGTTTGGCTATTAAGCGTAGGGTTTTCTTCCAGAATAATTCTCTATCAATGTTAAGGTGCTCGGGGGTGGCTTTGGCCTATGGTTGGGTGACAATATTGCTATATTGTTTATGGTTAAACAAGCACATCCATTACTTTCTAACACTTAAGGTCAACATTGAACCGTTAACAACACTCCCCTTCCCATGCTTAGGGAGTGTTGCCAATGCTCTATGTTCAGTTCTGAGGGAGCGTTGCCAATGCTCTGTGTTCAGTTCTGAGGGAGTGTTGATGTGTCAAAGGGAGTTATAACCATCCCACCTTTTTCTAAGGGAAGAAATCCAAGGAGATTCAAGTTTGTTTGGGTCAAGGATTTGAGTCACCCTACTTGGCTACATCCTAGGAAAACCCAAGAAGACAAATCCCAACTTATGGAGTAAAATCCTCAACTATTTCCCAAAATATCTCATAGTGGTTAAGCTTCCCAATCCTATATATCTAGTACATTTCCATGGTGAATGGGGATGGATACATTGAAGAATCATCATTCTGATCTCAAAAAATTCATGCAAGGGCTGGACTAGAGAGCTTGGAGAAGTTGTTGCAATATCAAATGTGATTTGTAAGTGCTTTTGTTGGCCCTTGACCAAGTTTTGGGGGGATCCTTGGTCAAGTTGACCTATTTTGGGACTTAGACAACCTGTCGAAGATGGAGCGCAAGACGAAGCAAAGATCGTGGGATCTCGACCCCTTTTTGGGTCCTTTTTGGGATTTGGGAATATGTAATGGAAATGGGATGTTGACCCATGGGTTTACCCATGTTTAGGCCTATTTTGTAAAGTATAAATAGATGTCTAGGAAATGTAAGGGGGCATAGGCATCTATGTGATGTAAGGATGATAATCTAAGTGAAAGTATGGTTTGAGATGCTCTGTGCATATTGTAGAGCTAAGTGCAAGTGGTTTTAACAGACTGTGAACGACTTTGTGCTAGACCTAGCTCGAGGAAGGAGGATTTGGCGAGGTGTGCGCAGATCTCATGTCCTACGCGGAGTAAGGTTTTTTGTGGCTCTGTGCATGTAGATTACTGATTGAAGCTAATAAAGAAGAGAGTTGGTGGATGTAGCCCCAGGGTGGGGGTGAACCACATAAATATTGTAGTATTCTGCTCTATGCGATGTTCTGATATATTCATGTGTTATTTGCTAAGTGCTTGATATAGATAGATAGATATATATGTTTATGCTTTGTGCTTATGATGAATCTGAATGTTAGATCTGATATAGGTGAATGTGCTTAGTGCTTGAATCTTCCAGATCTGATCCATTTCTTTATGCTAAGTGCTTAAATACATTAGATCAGGGTGAATGCTGTGATGGTCTGTTTTCTCTGCGGAGTAGATATTGGTTAAATAACAACAAACTGATGGTGCTAAGTGCTCTATTAAGTATTATAATCACAGATATGTGTCCTGGCTAAGGTTGCAGACACCCGAGTCCTGCAACCACCACTGCCTCTACCTTTGGTGAGACTTCATCTGCTTTGCAGGTGTTGCTGAAAGGGCTGGTAGTTAGGGTTTTGTTGGTGCGTTGTTGTGGCGTTGAACCGTGGGTCTGTCCCTGTGCCAACAAATGGTTTCGTTGACGGGACTAAAACTGTGATTGCTGGGAACTGAGGAAGACGAAGATTTGTGCAAAGATCCGATCGGAAATAATGAAGCTCTGTGTGTAGATCTGTTGCTCTAGTGCGCAATACTCTACTTAGTTTGACAAGCTTTGTGCTAAGGAAAAGAAACCTGATCTAAATAAAAGAGGTAAGATCTGAAAGCTTTGTACTTTGTAGAAGTAAGATAAGTGGAAATTTTTGTTTCGACAGTATGGATCTAGGTATATTTGATAGATTCTGTCCTAGCTTGAAAACTAGGGTACTAATAGATGAAAGAAGATTTGATATGAGTAGATCTGATAAGAATAGTGAAAAATATGTTATACCTATGCATAGAAAGAATGTTTGGACTAATAAGTGTATGCATGACCCTAGAAATAAATGTCTGTAGGTTAGCTACCATGATTCTAGCTCACAGTGCAGGAAAGGCTAGGGATCATTTAAAAGAAAGAGAGGATTAACCCTCTGTTACAGTTGCAAAAACCGATACATCTTGCTAAGGAATGCCCTGGGAGAAGACCTAGTTGTCTTTGTTGCAAAGATATGGACCATGAAGTATTGGACTGCCCTAGAATGATTGCTAAGATTGAAGAAATGAATAGGAACCAAGAAAACCGTAAGGCAGATCCTGAAACTAAGATTATGACAGAATCCCAGAAAGAATTAGAGAAAGCATTGCTACAGATGAAAGAAACCTTGAATGACCACTGACATGTTGGATTATCAGAGATCTTCAAAGAAAAGGAATGCCTTGAAGCAAGAATAGGAGACTTTGACATTGACTGTGTTCTAGATGAGGAAACACAGGTGAATATCATGACAGAGAGAACTTGGGAAGCTATAGGGAGGCCTGTTATGATTCCCTCATTAGGAGGAATAGGACTATTCAAAGGGAAGTTGATAAACCTATGTGGAAAGCTCACCCGGATACCTATGAATGCCAATGGAACTTCGACAGAGGAAGATTTTGAGATTATTAGATTTATTGAGAATAATGCCCCATTTACCATGCTACTAGGAAAAACTTGGATTGAAAGAAATCAATCCAGAAGGCAAGAAGAAGAAGAAGTTTTAGAACAACGAAAGCAAGACTTAAAATAATTCATGACTAGAAAGATCACATACTTGATTGAAGAACATAATAACATATCGAAGCTATTTAGCACCAGAGATCCAGATGTCGAAGTTTCACAAACACTGGAAGACCCATAGAAGATTGAAGTACCTATTCTAGATAAAGAAGAAGGATCACCCTCGAATCTTAGGAAAGAATCTCAACAACACGAAGTAACTATGCCAAAAGAAGGTAAGAATCATAATAGAAAAAGGCATACTGAGACAAATCTCACTGGGAAGAAGGCTAGAAAGCTAAGTAAGAAAAGAGTTAAGATCGACAAGTTGCAGAAGGTTCCAGAGGGTACCTCGCAGAAGGAAAATTTGCAAAATTGGAGCTTCGTCGGGATATCAGAACAACGACACATGGAATTTCTCCATGACGAAGCAATATAGCCGTTGGGGACATTATAACCATTAGACCAACGCTCCGAACGGGCAGAAAGACATTTATGGACAGACAACTCGCCATCAGACCATTGGGACTGCGCCATAACGAACAAAACAGAGTTAATGAAGGATTCATACCCATTGCAAGCGACCTGTTGTCGAGTTACCTATTTATCCCATCGCACCATGGATCAAGAAATTTTTTTCCAATCGTGAATTTGAGCTCGTAGACTTGTTGATTTTACACAGTGGTCATTGCGCTATTTCCCTCTATCCTATTCCTGTTCCTAAGTTACCTTCCGAACCCGAAGATTTCCAACCCTGAGTGTGTATGTCGGCCGGGTTGAGCACTGCTGAGCAAGTTGTTGAAGAAGTTCTGATCGACCTTATGACTAAAAGAGTCATGTCGATGTCTACAGGTGTACAAGCATCATCAACGAGAGGACTGTCAGCCTCTCTATCTACTGCTCACGGAGCCGGACCATCCCGACCATCATATGAAAAGCGAACCAACCACAAGGATGATCTAGCGAATGCCAAATTGATCCTGAGTATATTACCCATGTATATTCCACCTCTGAGCGGCGAAATAAATCGAGACAGTGTGCCTAGAGATTTTGAATACACCTTGGTTACGGCGTACCTCCTGAAGGGGATACGCGCAGTTCGAGCAGACCAATATAAGATTGTCACATTGAAGTTTAGCGACTTCAACCTTGGAGATCGCAAAGTCTATAACATGCTCGCCCCACATAAGTACCTAACCAAAACTAAGGGGAAGAATTCAAAGATAATCCCCCAGTCGTGGACTATGAACCTCGCGCAGTCCACCCTGCTGAACGTCAGAAAGATTCCCCACTTCGGACGACACCAGGAGGTGAATGCATGCGTCAAGTTGTTGTTGTCTTGTTACCATGGAGGTTATTTGTGGCTAAACCATCGCATAACAGTTGATCCGATGCTGATCAATCAGATCATGGGCTTGAGTATGAAAGGACCTGATCCACATGAGTTTTACCCCGGAAAAGCCATGGATCACGCTCTAGCACAGAAGATCAAGGACACTTATGGCGATGTCGAGAAGGGAACGCGAGGCTACAAGGTAGCTTCGATCCAAAGTGGTGTAGTGCGCCTCACCTATCAGTTGATTTCATGGAAATTAGTATGAAAGAACCAACCCACCCAAGTCACCGGTTTTGTAGTCGACCTCACAGGGAAGTGCGTGGAAGGCATTCAAATGAACTGGGAGAAGTACCTGGTAAACCAGTTGGAACTCGATTGCTGAGAAGCACAAGATCAAGGATATGAATTTCATTTCAGCTGGCTCTTGATCCTTATAGTTTTTATTGCTTGGGAGATGCCGAAAGGTACGACCTTCCCGGACATTGAGCCTTTTGAACCATTGACCGCGAAGTTCAGTACACTATGGTATTCAAGTGACATGAATAAACAGTGGAAATCAAATGTTGTTTTTCATACCTACTACAATCAATTGAAGATAGCCATCCAGTCCGAGCCTCGCATGACTCCGAACACTCTACACCGGTTCCGACCTTTGATGAAATTCAGTGCAGATCGACATTTTATTTACATCACAGCGCGCACCGATGAGCACAAGAAACAACTTCAGTCCTACTATAAGCTGACGAAGGAGGACTTGGATCACAAAGGACTGATCAGAAGACGTCCCTATTCTAGCAGAACCTACGGAGATATCCGACATCGACAACCCATAAACTACGCAGGATACACCCGGACCTAGCAGAACAAAGAAGACCGAAGAGGTCCAAGAGATAGACAATGCATCCGTGAAGACTGCTTCCACATCACCAGAGAAAGGAGGTGATGGCGAAGAGTTGAATGACAAAGAAGTCGAACGAAAGCAAGGAGATGAGGTTGATCCCCTGAAGAAGAGGAAATGTTCGCCTTTGAAACCTTCCTCCTAGAAGAAATTGAAGGCCACTATGACCAAGATGTAGACCATCCTCACCTCCGATGACTTCGACTTCCTCATAGCATCCCTGCAAGATGCTTCGCTGGAAATATCAAAGAAAAAAGATGCAAAGCAAGAGGATATGTATGATCGAATTGAGACTGAACTTTGAGGGGTATAGCAGGCCCTACAGTCCAGCTGCACAGTCTCTACTACGCTGAGAGAAATATAATTGGTAGATGAGCCAGCTCAACTCCACCGCCTAGCCGATACAGTCGAAGTTCGCCTTCAACGAGCACAGGAAGAAATAGAGAAAGCCACCCAGGATTTAACACAAGTACAAGGAGTACTCATAGAGAAACGCAGTGCTATAGAACAGAAAAATCTTTCTCTCCAAGTGAAGTTTGATGAAGAAAAAGCACAACTACAACAAGAAAATGAACACTTTCTCGTGGAGCAACTCGAAGTAAAAGAAGGGGTCAACATAGCACTTCGCTCTGTGACAGTCTTATAAATCAAGGCAAAAGACCGAGTTATACAACAGGTGAACCAACTCACAGAAGCCATCCATCAACTATAGCAACACATAGCATATTTAGAGCTACACACTGTACTAGAGACCCCACAAGATGTAAGAGACCAAATAGAAGCAACTGCCTAGAGCACAGTTGAAAGGATAAAGGATGTTACCCTAGAATGCAAGAAAATTACCGATCGTAGTGCCCAAACCTATGAACAACTCATGGAGAACCTAGAATTGAAGGCACTGGAGTCGCAACTCCAAGAAGCGAAGTATGAAGACGAAAATATATAGGTGCAGTTGAAGTCCCTGTCCAGTTGTGGAAAGAATGAAGTGCTCCCAAGAGTAACGCACTGCACAACAACAAATCCATACTATCCAGAGCAGAGTTATGGAAGTAACTGAGAAACTCCAACCCATACAAGACAAGGCCTATCAATTGTTTACAGAAGTAGAAGGCCAAGGAGCAGAGCTAGAGCAGGTTGTCACTACAGCTGAACAATGTCTAGAGGGACCTATCAACTATGCAATCATCCAAGAGTTCATTGAACATGAGGTCGTAGCACAACAACAAGTTGAAGCAGCTTGAGCCAAGCTCGAGGCATTCGAAGCAGAACTAGTTAGACCAGAGTGACTCGGGATGAGTCATAGGTGAGTGTTGGCGGCATGTTGGCCCTTAACCAAGTTTTGGGGAGATCCTTGGTCAAGTTGACCTATTTTGGGACTTCGAAAACCTTTCGAATATGGAGCGCAAGATGAAGAAGAGATCACAGGATCTCGACCCCTTTTTGGGATTTGGGAATATGTAATTGGAATGGGATGTCGGCCCATGGGTTTACCCATGTTTAGGCCTATTTTGTAAAGTATAAATAGATGTCTAGGCAATGTAAGGGGGGATAGGCATCTATGTGATGTAAGGCTGATAATCTAAGTGAAAGTATGGTTTGAGATGCTCTGTACATATTGTGAAAGACTGTAGAGCTAAGTGCAAGTGGTTGTAAGAGACTGTGAAAGGCTTTGTGCTAGACCTAGCTCGGGGAAGGAGGATCTGGCGAGGTGCGCGTAGATCTCTTGTCCTACACGGAGTAAGTGTTTTTGTGGCTCTGTGCATGTAGATGAATGATTGAAGCTAATAAAGAAGAGAGTTGGTGGATGTAGCCCCAGGGTGGGGGTGAACCACGTAAATACTGTGGTATTTTTCTCTGTGTGATGTTCTGATGTATTCATGTGTTATTTGCTAAGTGCTTGATATAGATAGATAGATAGATCTGTTTATGCTTTGTGCTTATGATGAATTTGGATGTTAGATATAATATAGGTGAATGTGCTTAGTGCTTGAATCTTCCATATCTAATCCATTTCTTTATGCTAAGTGCTTAAATACATTAGATCAGGGTGAATACTGTGATGCTCTGTTTTCTCTGCGGAGTAGATATTGGTTAAATAATAATGAATTGATTGTGCTAAGTGCTCTATTAATTATTATAATCACAAATATGTGTCCCAGCTAAGGTTGCAGACACCTGAGTCCTGCAACCAGCCCTGCCTCTACCTCGGGTGAGACTTCATCTGCTTCCCAGGTGTTGCTGAAAGGGCCGGTAGTTAGGGTTTTTTTGGTGCGTTGTTGTAGCATTGAACCCTGGGTCTGCCCCTATGCCAACAACTTTCTTTATTGTATTTCCATTAATATAAACTTGGCCTATTCCCTTCAAGTTCACGTGTTCAAACATATTCTTGTCTATTGTTGTTTCAGTCATCGTAGATAGATCTATTTTTCCTAACCACATATAGTAGAAGAAGGATATTCTTTGTTTTGTGCCTAGGATCTTGGAGATCAAGGTCATAGGTTGGAGCAACGAGGACTACCATCGTAAAAAGGTACACTGCATTCTCTTCCTTCTCATTTATGTTAGTCAAGATAGGTCTAAAGCGACGTTAGTGTCCATTTGTTTTCTTCTGTCTTTGGACCAAAGAAGGGGTCTTGATCCAAAGGGGAGTTAAACCTATCTGTAGGGTGAAATTTCTCACAACACCCCCTCCCACCTAGGGGTAACTAGAGGAGATCATGTCTCATGGTCTATAATGAATATAGTGATCCCAATGATGATGATGATCAACATGTCCACAGAGAGCATCCCAACATCCCCCCTTATATGCCTCTTCCTTCATTATCATGGATCATTAGAATCAATCAACAAGGCTAATTGGGAGATGGTGTTTTACACATTATGAGGTACATTAGTCCTTGTTTCATATAAAGTGTCATATTTAATACATTGGGCATTTGAGTAATGATCATAGGTTGAAGTTGAAAAATGAATCATAAGCTCAAAAGTTATGATTTTTTCCTTGTTTCTCCTTAGTGGCCATCCTAGGCATCCTAGTCCCATCTTGTCACTCTTGGGGAAAAGGGGTACTTTTGGTGGTTCCTTGAAAGGGGTAGCATACCATTCTTGATCATACTTACCAATTTTCCATCCTTGAACTCTCCGTTTTCCCACCTTTTGGGTAATGGTGGTTACATGTACACCAAAAAGGCATGTACCTCATTCTTTTATGAGAAGAAGGGGCTAAAGGCCCAGGGGTATATTGCAGTTGGTCAATAATAAAGAAAGAAATGGGATAACGAGGACATTCAAAATACATAGTCCATACTTGAGCTCTAGCCCCTCATTAATAATGATCACCCCTAGTCCTAATGCGAATAAATACATTATCAATGAAAGAGGACTTGAATACATCCCGAATAAAAAATCAAAGGAAGTGATAATAAATGCTAATAAATGCTTAAAATATTTTTAAGGGGACTTGCAAATCAAATAAATAAATAAAAAGGAAAACAAGGGGTTTGGAATGCAAAAAGCGTCGAGGAAAGGGTAACTCAAAAACCAAGCACACCCTCTACAAAGGCACTCATGGAGGTGATTCCATACATTGTCTTGCATGTTAATGACCCCATGCTTAGAATTAAACCCCATGAACAAATCACATTCATTATGTATATTTGATGGGTCCTTCTAGGAAATATCTCTCTACTTGGGTACTGACACACCTAATAAGGTCTTTTGATGGTCCTCCCATACTTAAACTTGCCAAATTGCATAAAGTCTTGAGCTAATGTGAAGTTTGAAGGGGATACCCAATGAGGGTTGTTCATTTGGATTTTGTATTAATAGATGGATTACTTCGTATTATTCTAAGGACTATTTCCCCTTGTGATTGTTGGTTTTACTTGATTCCATGGTTTGGACTGACTTGGGTGCACCTTGCATGGTATTTAGAGGACATCCCTGTGATTTCACCTAGGACGTTGTGTAATTTATGCAAGACATAACATGTGTGATGCAGAGCGTTGGGCCACTTGATGACTTGGATCCCTCTGATACCATCTCTCACACCTCTTGGACTTTGGACGATGGAAATACGAGATTTTACTTTGTAGATATAGTCATTCCAACACACAAATGGGAAAGAAGCCCACACCTTGAGACGTTGTACCCAATGCTTATTGGGCATTAGATGGAGGATGTAGCACTAGCACATGAATATATATCATGTAGAGACAAAATTCTCCTTCATTCCACCTTGGACATTGAGCATATGGATGATGATGTCATGGATTAAGGCTTGCTTTCCATTGGGGCACTACTTTGATCAGTTGGGTATTTGATGATGAGACATGAACTTTGACGAGGATAGGTCACTTTCCACCTTACTTAGCACCTTAATGATGAGGCATGGCCTTTGGAGGCCTCCTACACCTTCCTAGAGTATGACGCCACCCATACGTGTGGCTTTGGAGGTATTATTTTGATGTTTTAGCATGATTGTCTATTGATAGAGTCTACTTGAGGGGTCGACCCCACTTACATCATGGATTCATTATTTTTTTATAAATCTATGTGGACATATGCACTTGGTTACCTTATATATATAGATGGAGTGATCCATTGTATCAAATAGTAACTCATCACTTGTGAATAATCATCACTACTTGTCTTCTCTTCTCTCTTTAATTCGCTTGGAGTACTTGTGCACACTTTGGAAGGAGGATATTTTTGGATGCTTTTCTCTTTTGATGGATGAATATTGAGCTAGGGTTTTCTCATGCATGGTGCTTGATCTAGAAAGTGTTCGTCTTCAAGTTTTAATGCGTGTTCATGGTGTATTATGGTGGATTCTCTATTAAATGGTTAATTGTTGCATGTTACCTTGTATGATAGGTTCAATTTTGTTAGAAACCCTAAGAAGGATTAAGGTTGTTTATCCCCCTCTCTACTTTCATTTATCTTGATTTTTTGAAGCATTAAGACCTAGTCTAGGGGTTAAGATTGTTTATCCCCCTAGGTTTTGTATTTTCTAGTTCAAGACCCAGGGATTAAGATTGTTTATCCCCCTAGGGTTTGACCTATTCCAATTGATATCTTATTGTTATACGCTAGAGAAGAAAATGATTCCTAGGGTTTATGATGGTATATCCCCTCGGTTTTTTTTCAAGAAGTTTGGGCTTGGTTCTATGATGGTATAGCTCCAAGTTTTGATATTCAAATTTGTCTCTTGCCTTTAGAAAGTTTCTTTATGTTTACCTTGACTCCATTTTCCCAAAGAAAGGAAAAAGACACTAGTCCTATTTCTTACAAGTGTTTACAAACTCTAAAAACCTACTCTCTCTCAAAATCAACTTGTTGGGTGGATACTCAACCTTCTCTTTGTGCTCAATATAGTCCATTGACTTGCAAATCAACCTAATAATTTGTTGTTGTTATAAAAGGATAGTCACATCCATTAGGGATTGTTTAAATTGTTGATAAATCACTTAATAATGTGGTTTAAGAAGGTTGAACTCATTGTTTGACACTTGGATATTATTCTACTTGTTATGTGTTGTATTTTAAGAATTTATTGGCAATTTTTAAGGGATGATTTTTTTATTTTTTTTGTCACAAATTTACTTTGCTGATATAAACTATTAAATCATTGAAATATTTATTGTAGCATCCCTCCTTCATTGATAGCTAGTGTTTTGGGGGATTTTATTTCTCTTCTTAGACTTGGTATTGATAATTGAATGTATTGGAACACTTCACACACACATACACTATCAATTACCTTGCTTAAACATCATTTTAACTTTACTTGCCTTCGTAAACCTAATCTATCTCATTAAGTGAGAAAGATAGGGGGTCATAAACTTGCCTCTATCTTTCTATATGATCCTTTTATGTCACAAGGGAAGCCTCCCTTGTGTTGGATATTCACCAAAAACTAAAATGAGGGAAGTACTTGTCTAGATGATAATGACAGCTAATTCCAATTTTTACACAAAACCGACATCCCATGAAAGGCTTTGCACAAGTACTAAATCATGTGATAAATTTTTGGCACAGTTTCCGGGGAGAATTGATTCATTCTTCCTACAAAATTATTTTGGTAAGATTACCCCAAAGCCTTATTCCACAAGCTTACCTGGCAATTCCAGTAAGGGTAGAATCCCTTTGTTTAACCTCAGGGATCCTTGAAGAGATCATATGGTGACACCACTTATGAGAACCCATAGAAATATATATCCTAGTTATCCTCCCATATCTCAAATGGATCCTCAACCATGGGTATCCAATGTCTTTGTACCATTAGAAATGATTGGAATCCAAGTTTTTCCCCATGCCCTTCCCGGGGATGTTGATAATTGACTTCCTAGGTTCTTTGGTGACAATGATGTTTTATCCAAAGAGAATTTGAAATATGTTTATGATGCTTTGGCCCTACACAATACACAATATGAACATTAAGATGTAGTTATGATACTCTTCTCCTCTTCATTGAAAAAATATGCTAAGTTGTGGTATGATAAACTTCCTAGTAAAAGCATAATGACATGGAAAACTCTTGAAAATGTTTTCTTTAAGAAGTGGGAAATTGCGAAATATGGTAGATTTCTTTGGTCTCAATTTTGTCACATCACAAAAGTGGAACAAGAACTTGTTAACAAATTCAATGCAAAATTTGATGCTTTGATAGAAGACTTTCTTGACAACTTTAGGCCCAAAGATGAAGCAATCCAAATACGATATGGCCATGCCTTCCCAAGACTGTTTGGAATCATATTAAGCGATACGTCTCCTAAAAACCTTCTTGAAGCACAAGCGTTGGCATCCCAGATAGAATCCAACTTAGTTACTTTCAAATTGGACAATCATTCTAAGAAAACAAATAACACAACTATGCAAGAACAAAGACTCAAACAAATTAAACAAGCTCAAGAAGTGCTTATAGATAAAATCAATATTCTT
>ML838056.1:8153-27846 GCA_009831015.1 Picea engelmannii | reverse complement strand
TCTGGATCTCGCAATGCTTTCATTCATAAGTCTTCCGTACACTGTTCTTCATCATGACTTTCAGTTCTTCTGCTTGATTGCTTTTAGTGAGTTCTTATCAGGCTGGTAATCTTGTGATTCTTGATACACTGACTGGTTGTTCTTTTTATGTCTTGGAATATTTATGTTCTTATTCATGTTTTTCTTTAGCTCTTGGGTCCATGGAGTTTCTTATAGATTCCATTCCCTAGAGATTCCACTTCTTACCTTCATCATCGGTTCACGGATCTGGATGGACAACCAGGAATACTTTAAGGCTTCTCTTCGAAAAGGTCTTCTTCTACGGTTGAGCTGAACACGTACTGTCTTTTCATGGCTGCTACCATGGATATATATATTTTTCATCATCTTCAATGGATCATAGGATTATCTCCCTCCTGATCCTTGCTTCATGTATATGTGCATATAATCTGCTCCCTTCGTCTGACTAAGTCCATGCTTCCGTCTCCGTCCTTATTGTCTTCTACAATAGAGTCCATGCTTCCATCTGCAACCTTATTGTCTTCTGCAATATATAATTGGCTCTCTTGTCTAACGGAGTCCACGCTTCCATCTTGTCTTCTATAGAATGTCATGAGTCTTTTTCCAGTTTCCTTTCGATTGTTGACTTCTTTCTGTCTTTGCTTTTTCCAAGTCTCTTCAAGATTGATTCTGATTTCGGTCTTATCTTGTAATGTCTTCCACATGATTTGTATTTCATCCTTTCATATGTATTAACTAATGATATTCATCCTTGTCTTGTTGTTCTTTCATAGGTATAGTTCTTCTTGGAACACATTATCTTGCAAGAGATAGATATACAGGATATGTACAGAGACGATGCAAGAAAGATATGTACAAGAAAAATAAGAAGAGTGTTGTTACCTTTTAGTATAAGAAATCTCTTCCATCCTGCTTAGTATTCTTTGTAGGTTCCTTTTCTTCGACAATCGATGCTTCATGTTTCTCCTTCCTTTTCTTTATCTTAGGACACTGATTCATGTAGTGACCGTACTTTTGACAGTTGAAGCACTGTATTTCTGAAATGTCTTTTCTTTGTTTTGGCTTCCTTCTTGAGTCAAACTTTCTTTTGTCCCTGAAGTTCTTGAATATTGTTGTGAAGGCTTGATCATCGTACTTATTTTGAGGTTTTTCTTTTGCATTGATCCTTGATTCTTCTTGAGCACAGCAAGTCCAAAGTTCTTCAAATGTCGGGTACTCCTTCCTTGTCTTCATGCTTGCAGCAAATGCATCCCATGTCTTGGGAAGACCGTTGAGTACTATGTTCACCAATTCCTTTTTTGAAGTGATCTCTTCAATAGCTTGTAGTTGATGTCTTAGCTGGGAGATCCTTACAAATTATGATGTTATGCTGTCGTCATCATTCATCTTCATGTCACGGAGCTCATTCTTCAGACTCATAACTTGTCCAATGTTTCTGACTGAGAAGAGATTCATTAGGGCATTGTACATCTTCTTCGATGAGTCAAGATGGGAGATGTAGGGTATCAAGTGGTATTTTATGGAATCCACTATGATAATCATGGCATTGATGTCAATGTCTTTGAACTTCTCCATAGCTGCAATGTTCTGCGGTTCCTTCTCTTCTCCTTCTTTAAACTCTGGCTTCACGATCTTTCCTTTCACAATATCCAACACTTTATTCTTAGCAAGGATGAGGTCAATCTTTGTCTTCCATGCTCTTAAGTTAAAGGCTCCATCTAGCTTGTTATCAGACTTCATAGAGTTCGTCATGGCTTTCTTGACTTGGTCAAACCCTAGATTTGACCAGAAATCCAAACTTCACGTCTTGGCCTTCTGAGAGTACCAGGAGATGTGATGGGCTAGGGCGCACTGATCTATTTGGAGATTAGGTCAATCTCATCACTTAAGGTGCCTCGACAATAGGTTTAGGGTTTCTGCAACTACTTCTGCTGGTAACCCTAGATGTAGTGCTTTTGGAAGCTGCTCCTGCTAGTAACCCTAGCGGCAGTTCCTCAACGAGCTCAATATCTAGCGGCTATGTTTTCTTCCAGCGTTTTAGGCTGACTGAAGGGGTGTGGGCCCATAACCTGTTAGAATATAGAAGATGGTGTGATCATTTTACCATTGATGATACCTTCGTCACCCAACCATAGGCCGAAGCCTCCCTCCGAGCACCTTAACCTTGACTGAGAATTCCTCCGGAAGCAAACCCTAGGCTAGATAGCCAAACAAAGAGTAGCGCATCAATCCCCAAGGATAGCGCATCACAAAAGATGATCAAATAGTCCCAAACCCTAGCCAAGAGATATTCAAGACAAAACTGAGAACTTGCTACTGCTGCAGCTACACCAACTCTTCCTCCAAACCTGCGCACCAAACTGCAACTGTAGTGCACACCAAACTGCAGAACTGCAATTCTAAGATATGACAAATGAGAACTGGTGCCTTGTATTTATAGTGGTTCTGCCAATTTTGCTGGGGCTGACTTCTCCTTCTAGATAAGTGTCTGTTCAGTATATTATTATTAATTCTGGCCGACTTCTTCTCTTGGAGGATAATAGCCTAATATAAATTATCTTCTTGAGCCGAAAAGGCTTCTAGGGTTATTAGCCAACTCATTAGGGTTTCTCTTGCTTCCCAAAGTCTTATATTCTTGTCAGGTTCACACGTGGGGGTAAATACCTCCCGCAGCTACCATAATATTAACAAGATCATCGACGCAGACCCCACTGCAATTGTCGCAACTGCAACAATTCAACCAGAAGAACCAACAGATCCAGAAGAGGGGGAGTGCCTTTTTCATTCAAAGATGTGGGTGAAGGGGACCCCACTGCATTTTATTGTTGATAGCGAAAGAAAGAAGAAACTCATCTCAGCAGAGGTCATCAAACAGTTGGGATTGTTGAAAACACCACACTTGCAACTATACAACATTGGGTGGCTTCACCAAGGACGAGATCTCTGTGTCAGCCAAAAATGTCGATTGTCATACAACATCCATCCCTTCAAGGATGAGGTATTATGTGATGTTTCCCCAGTGGATGTCTGTGATGTTCTCTTGGGCCAACCATATATGTGGAAGCGCCATGCTATTTATGAATCTCGACCTCGTAGTGTCATTGTTACTTTGGGGGGTCATCTCTACAGAATGCTAGAGGTAGTTTTGACTATTGTTGCACCTAAATAGTGTCACAAGGTAGTATATCATACTGCAAAATTCATCTTCTTCACAATTTGTTCAAAAGGGGAACAGAAGGACACTGCAACCACTACAGCCTCGCCCCAAGCACCTTCTATTCAAAAGAAGCAGGTTGAAAAGGTTGCAATAAAGTGAAGATATTCCTTCTGCACAATTTCCTTTCATTTATCTCGACTTGTTGAACAACCTCAGCCTCAACAGGTTCGTGACATACATCCACAAACTAAGCAGCGCGACGTCTCCAACAAAGCAAGCAACTCACCAAGATGCAGATTCAACAAACAATTTTCCCTCTCCCATGGGAACTCAATGAAATGGAGACCATTGATTCCTAAGGAGGGATGATTGATCCAGGTGGATATCGGTGGCCACCCACCTTTTCCAACTAGCTCAAAATAGTTTTTTGGCAATTTTGGCAATTTACTATTTTTAGTAGTTTTAACTTCCGAGGCTATTTTGAGGGCCAAAATGAAGGTTTCTCAAGATCAAGATTCTCAATAATATCCAAAGGAATTATTGAGCCCCCAAAATGAATCTCCTCGATGTTACCTTTCCAATGGGATATCATACGCCTAAAATGGAGATCATATGCAAAAGTTACGACCCCGAAAAGTTGATGTACTAACTTACCCAAACGGGGCCCACATGAATTTTGGCGCTTCATCTCCTAGGGTTAGGTTTTTGGATGTCTAGGGTTTTTGTCATTCTTGTTTATTGTAAAAATGCCTTCAGAGCCTCATTGTAATCATATTCTTGTGAATTCGAGTAGCCATCACATCTCTTCTCAAAGATAAGCTGCCACCATTCTAGCGAGTCTTTCACTCTGTATTTTTACAATCTCTGTACATTTATTTCATTAATAGAAATCGTGTATTACTGTATCTTTGTGACTCTTGTTATATTTTTGATATATCTATGTTATATTGTTGTCTCTCTTGCAATATCTCTGAATATTTCTGTGTTATATCTCCGCTCTCATTTTGTGCCGAAAATAATCCAGATCATTGGTATCAGAGCAGGCTGCTCTTGATATTTTTTTAGTGCATGTCCCCAACGAGGTCTGAGTATAGCAAGTTGGGTCTCGATCTTGTCTCTCTTGAATAAAATCTATCTCACACACCCAGGAAACCCTCCATAGAGGAAGAAAAGAAAAATGACGGAGTAGATGATCCTATAAGTTTGTTTCTTGAGCAAGCGCTCACGCGACAGAGGGATGGAATGATGGAGAATTTTTCCCACATCCTTCAAAGCCTACCGATAGAAACATGCGCACATTCATCAAGCAACCACTTTGGAAGCACCTCGCCTTTCAAGGTACAAGTTAATTTTGATATTCATGTATTGGAAGGACATATAGATGCATAAGCCCTAGACAAATGGTTAAATCTGTTAGAAGGTTATTTCTATGTTCACAATTTTTTCGAGAGAGAAAATATCACCTTCGCACTCCTTAAAGATATCCCTCTTGTCAAACATTGGTGGGAAACCTACTGGGACCAAATTTCCACAGAGGATCCTGGAATATATGGGGCCGAGCCCACTTGGGATTTTTTTGTGGATGTGGTAAAGGAACAGTATTACCCTGTTGGAAATTATGAGGACCAGTACATGAGATGGACCACACTGTGGCAAGATAGGGGCCAAGAAGTTCTGGAGTTCACAAATACCTTCCATACATTGTGCACCAAGATGGGTATCAAAGACTCCGAACGACATTTGGTTCTGAAATACCGTGGGGCTCTACACAGATACATCCAAACTGAAATGGATTTTCTGGACATCTCATCACTCGGTTCTGCTTATCGATATGCTGTTAAAATCGAGCAAAAGTTTAATCACCAAAACAAACGGGAGTTTGGATATGCAAATCCACAACAACCAAAGTATGAGAAAGACGACCCTAACAAATAGTCTCCCGAAAACCAGTCCAAGCCACAGGAAAATAAGGGTCACGAGAAGACAAAGAAGGACACTGGAAAATGGTGTGATTTCCATAAAATCCCCTGGCACAACATCGATGAATGTATCTCAAAAGAGTCATTGGTAGCCGAGATCAAAGACAAGGAGCCGAACCCTGATTCAGAATCTGATTATGAAAATACTGGTAAAAGACAGATCATCGACGTAGACCCCACTTCTATTGTCGCGACCACAACAATTCAACTAGAAGAACCAACAGATCCAAAAGAGGGGGAGCACCTTTTTCATTCAAATATGTGGGTGAAGGGTACCTCGCTACATTTTATTGTTGATAGTGGAAGCCATAAGAACCTCATCTCAGTAGAGGTCGTCAAATAGTTGGGATTGTCGACAACACCACACCCGCAACCATACAACATTGGGTGGCTTTGCCAAGGACGAGATATCTGTGTCAACCAACAATGTCGATTTTCATACAACATCCATCCCTTCAAGGATGAGGTATTATGTGATGTTTCCCCAGTGGATGTATGTGATGTTCTCTTGGGCCAACCATATATGTGGAAGCACCATGCTATTTATGAGTCTCGACCTCGTAGTGTCATTGTTACTTTGGGGGGTCATCTCTATAGAATACCAGAGGTAGTTTCGACTATTGTTCCACCTAAACAGTGCCGCAAGGTAGTATCTCATACTGCAAAATTCAGCTTCTTCACAATTTGTTCAAAAGGGGAACATAAGGACACTGCAACCACTACAGCCTCGCCCCAAGCACCTTCTATCCAGCAGAAGCAGGTCAACAAGGTTGCAAAAAAGCACAGAGATTCATTCTACACATTGTCCTCTCATGTAGCTTGACTTGTTGAACAACCTCATCCTCAACAGGTTCGTGACAGACTTCCACAAACTAAGCAGCGCGACGTCTCCAACAAAGCAAGCAGCTCACCAAGATGCAGATTCAACAAACGCTTTTCCCTCTCACCCGGGAACTCAACGCATTGGAGACCATTGCTTCCTAAAGAGGGAGGATTGATCCAAGTGGATATTGGTGGCCACCCACCTTTTCCAATTGGCTCAAAACAGTTTTCTTGCAATTTTGGCAATTTACTATTTTTAGCAGTTTTAACTTCCGGGGCTATTTTGAGGGCCAAAATGAAGATTTTTCGAGATAAATATTCGCAATGATAGTCGAAGGCAGGATTGAGCAACCAAAATTAATCTCTTCTACGATACCTTTCCAACAGGCTATCATATGCCTAAAATGGAGATCGTATGCAAAAGTTACGACCCAGGGAAGTTGATGTACTAACTTACCCAAACGGGGCCCACGTGACTTTTGGTGCTTCATCTCCTAAGGTTAGGTTTTTGGATGTATAGGGTTTTTGGCATTCCTGTTTATTGTAAAAATTCCTTCAAAGCCTCATTGTAATCATCTTCTTGTGAATGCGAGTAGCCGTCACATCTCTTCTCAAAGATAAGCTGCCACCATTCTAGCGAGTCTTTCACTTTGTATTTTTACAGTCTCTGTACATTTATTTCATTAATATAAATCGTGTATTATTGTATCTCTATGACTCTTGTTATATTTTCGATATATCTCTATTATATTGTTGTCTCTCTTGCAATATCTCTGAATATTTCTATGTTATATCTCCTCTCTCATTTCGTGCCGAAAATAATCTGGATCATTGTGCGACTAAATTTAACTACAAATTAAAATTGTCATAACAACCTCAATATTTTTTTGAATTTCTATTATAAACCGAATATGGAAATGGTGTCTAAACTCTTCTTCTAATGATTTTGGTGCAACTTCAATTCGGTTCCTAGGTAAAAAGGAAAATCACATCACAAAGTATGGCTCCAAGAGATATTGAAGGAAAATATCTAAAGGGTAATAACTCATTTAATACTTTTCATTATTTCTTTTATAACCTTGATATGGAAATGGAACTAGAGATCTATACTTGGTGGGTTTGAGTACACTATAATTGATTTCACTAGTAAATATATATTACAATTGCATGTAGAGGTCCAGATTTGGAACCAATTGATGTGGGAGAAACAATATGAAACTTGTTGAAGAGAATGGATTTAGAAAATGGAAGAGGTGGAGACCCTATAAGGAGGCTATATCTAGGGTGTTTATCCTGAGAAGCCTATGTGTGTTAGATCTAGTAAGGGTGTGAATTGGAAACCCTAGAGGTGACTAGATTTGGAGGATGCAATTGTTTGTCTTTGATACCAAATGCTATATGTTAAGTTTTGAGCTATTATTAGGTTTCTTTTCAATTTACTAGATAACCACAACATAGGTAGGATCATTGAGAGAAACGCAATCACAATATACACAACATTTATCCTGGGAAACCCTCACGGGGGAGAAAACCCAACAAAATCTTCCTTAATATAGATAGCCAATACAATGCCAAGACAATAAACCAAAACACTAGAGAATATCCAACACTGAGAAATGCACCTCTCTCTTCCTTCGTCTCCCAAATGCAGCTAACAAACTTGCACACTTTATGAGTGAATGAGTGAGTGAGATAATGAGGCGCTAGCCTTATTCATTTATACTAGTTGGAAGGCGTTGAAAAGGTGTCTCTTCACTGGGCAAGGCCAAATTCTCTTCTTAGTGGTTAAAACCACTTTAATTAGGAATGGGGGCTGACTTCTTAATTAGCATAATATAATTAGGGTTTGACCAATCCATAAAAGGGGATTTGGTCAAGTACAAAACCCGACATGGTCAATCCACAAAAGGGGATTGATCTGATGAATAATAGCTAAATAATAAATAAACACTCTTTGCAGTTACAATATTTCAACACTCCCCCTTAACAAGAAGGGTATTATACAACATCATCAGGAGAGAGAGAGAGAGAGAGAGAGAGAGAGAGAGAGAGAGAGAGAGAGAGAAACAACGTCAACACCATTTGGAACAATGATTGGCATATCTATAAATCATTAGAAGTTTTTCTCATCATCAATATCATCATCCACAACAAGGAGATGTAATGGCATCATCATTACCTGCATCAACATGGATTAGTATAACACTGATACATCATCATCAATAACATCAAAAACAACAAAAACATTACCATAGAACAAAGGATGGAGCAACAACATCATCACAACACGAAGGCTGGAGCAACAACATCATGATCATGATCATGGAGCAACAAAATGAGGCATGTTAAGCCCTAAATAGTGGCACATTACCCCTTAATTGGGGCATATTACATTAATAATGTTGTTTTATTTATGTCATCTTGGGTCCATTCGTTGTAATTGTACCTCCTAGTCTCCTATATATACCAAGGATATATTTTCATTTGGGATCATTTTGTATTGGGACATTTATGTGGTGTATAAGGAGGTTTCCCCCTCGAAGAGGCTTATTATTTGAATTTCTCTCTCTTTTCATGGTGTTGAGTACTTATTCTGAGGTTTTTCTATTCTATATTGATATTTGGTTCTTAACATATGGTATCAGAGCTCAAGGTCTTGGGGTTTCGCTGCTACATCTGAGGCACCTTGGAATTTTTGCTATAATTTTTTTTCTACGATGTTTTAGAAGGAACCCCTTGGAGGATATTTAGTAGACAGATCAAGGTACGTTGGGTTCAAATTTCAGCTCTAGAGGCCTTATACTTTCGGAGATACAACCTGTGTAATATAGGTTTCTGGAATCATCCTGAATTGAGTCATCACAGAATTTTTACTATAATTTTTTCCTGTAAATTTTCAGACTCTGAAATCCATAGGATATTCACATAAATTATAAAAGTATCTGTGATAAAAAAATCAGCTTCTGGGTCATCTTACATTTGTAGATACACCCTGTGGAAGATAGGTTATATAACTAGTCTCAAGAAGGTGTTCTGGGTAAAACAATCATTACTTATTCCTAGAGTATCCAAATTGAGTGAGACTAGTTGCATTGGATAGTGGATAGTCTGTAGTATTTCTAGTACAATTTTCAGAATTTTATATCAATTATTTTGTGTGGGGCATGCTATACAAGTGAGATCTCATGGAAAGGCCAAAAATAAGCAAGTTGTGGGGAAGTTACCATAAATTCCACTTGGCACATCCAATTTTGATTAGACCTGTGGCATTGCAGAGAAGAAATATCAAAGAACTACAAAAAATATTTTTTCATACCCAGAAGGGCCAAAAATTTGGAGATACAACATAAGAAAGATTGTCTAGCAGGAGCACCTCAAAATCAAGGTTTAAAAGTGATACTTGGCCAACATGCCACCAAAAAAGGGAACTTCTACACCAAATAAGCCTCTAGAAAATCCTACTTGGACTCTTGATGAAGGTGAAGAAATGCATAGGGACATAAATGATTTACAAAAGAATACAATGACAAAAGATGAACTACAAGGGATGATGGATGGTTTAAAAAGGGAGATCATGGAAGGATTGAAAAATTTCCTAATAGAGGGGGCACCTGAAAGTGAAAATGTATCCCATGAAATTCATGATGAGGACAGAAGGAAGATGAATCAAGAAGGGAGAAACTCCAATTTTGGGTTGAAGACCAACCACGTTCCTAAGATTGATATGAGGAAGTTTGATGGCAAGGACCCAATCACATGGATACTTCAGATGGAGAAATCATTTGATCTACATGATGTGCCACATACACAAAAGGTACGAATTGCTTCTTAATATTTAGAACCCAATCAATTTGTGTGGTATCAATGGCTTTTTTCTCGCAAATCACTCGTCACTTGGAAAATTTTCACGGAATAAATGATAACACACTATGAGGATACACTGAGAAATACCTTCTTTTTCCAATTGATAAATCTCAAGCAAAAGGGTTCAGTTACAGAGCACATTAAGAAATTCCAAAGATTGAATATAAAGGTAACAAATGTTCTAGATGATCACTTGATTAATGTATTCATAGGAACTTTAAAGGATAACATTCAACATGAGGTTCGCCTTTGAGAACCCAAATCATTGGAGAATGCATTTAGGGTGGCAAGAAATGTTGAAAGTAAAAATATGGCTATGGCTACTAGAAGGGCCACTCCTAACATCTATCGAGAGAATAATGCTCCTTCTTCTACATAGATTGTGAAGAGGAAGAAGAATAAGAACAAGAACCATCTCAAGATGAAAACGTAGAAGCAATTTTTTCTGAAGAGTTGACTCCCACGATATCATGTAATGCATTGGCTAGAATTAACACTCCTCAAACCCTCAAGATAGAAGGATATATCAAAAAGAAAAAGGTAATAGTCCTAATTGATTCTGGTAGTACTCATAATTTCATTCACTATAAATTATCCAAATCTCTCAATTGCTTTGTATATCCAGTGCCATAGTTTCAAGTAATGATCGCAGATGGAGGAACTATCAATTGATTAGGAAAATGCAATAAGATCAATATTAATATGGGGGAATATGTAATGAATAGTCCAATGATTTCTATACCCATGGGTGGTGTTGATGTTGTACTAGGAATCTAATGGTTACAATCATTAGGAACAATGGATTTTAATTTTCAAGAACTTTTCATTAGAAGGAAAATAAATTGAGTTAAGAGGTAGCACATGGAAACCCAGTAAGGTGATAATCTCTAATGGCATGACAAAATTATTGAAAAAGGGGCATAAAGGTGTAATTGCACAACTATGCTCACTAGACGTTCAAACATCTAAGCCATCTATTCCTCTAGATCTCCAAGGGATCATTGATAAGCATTCCAAAGTATTTGAAGATATTCCCAAAGGTCTTCCACCCACTCAAAATCATGATCATGTTATTCACCTAATTCCTGGTAGTTTTGCTCCTAACATCAGGTTGTACAGATACCCTTATGCCCAGAAGAGTGAAATTGAGTGTATGGTTGACGAAATGTTAGAGGCGTGCATTATTATACCTAGCCAAAGTTCTTACTCTGCACCGATGGTAATGGTACTCTAGAAATATGGCTCATGGTGTATGTGTCCAGATTATAGAGAGCTCAACAAGATCAATATTAAAGATAAGTTTCCTATTCCCGTCACTGATGAATTGTTAGATGAACTACACAGAACAATCTATTTCACAAAGTTGGATCTTCGTTCAGGGTATCATCGGATTAGAATGAAGGAATAAGATATCCCAAAAAAAACATTTTGAACTCATGAAGGCCATTATGAATTTTTGGTCATGCCTTTTGGCCTTACAAATGCACCTTCCACATTCCAAGGGTTGATGAATTCCATTTTCAATCCCTTCCTTTGAAAATTTGTGTTAATATTTTTTGATGATATACTAATCTATAGAAAGTCTTGGGGGGATCATGTGTGACATGTTGACAAGGTGCTACAACTACTAAAGGAGCAACAATTATATGCCAAACCATCCAAACTTTTCTTTGGGGTGAAGGAGGTAGAGTATTTGGGTCATATTGTATCTCATGAAGGTGTCAAGGTAGACCCTAACAAGATTAAGGCCATGATGGACTGGCCGATTCCCAAAACATTGAAGAATCTTAGAGTATTTTTGGGGTTGACAGGTTACTACCGCAAGTTTGTTCGGCACTATGGAAGAATAGCAATACCTTTAACAACACTAACTAAGAAGGATGCATTTTCATTGACTCCAAAGGCAACTAAATCTTTTGAACAACTTAAAGAGGTGATGTGCAAAGATCCTGTCTTGACCACTCTAGACTTCACAAAAACCTTTATTGTAGAATGTGATGCCTCGAGAAATGGAATTGGTGATGTCCTAATGAAATAAGGAAGGCCCCTAGCTTTTGAAAGTCGACCACTCAAGGGAAAAGACTTACACAAACCCATTTATGAGAAGGAAATGATGGCAATACTACATGCATTGAAGAAATGGCTCCCTTACCTAATAGGTAGGCACTTCAAGGTCAAAACAGATCATGATAGTCTTAAATACTTCTTGGAACAAAGACTATCTTAAGAAGAACAAGAAAAATGGGTGACCAAGATATTGGGTTATGATTTTGAAATCGTCTATAAAAAAGGGAAGAAAAATGCTGTGGCAGATGCACTCTCAAGAAAGGATGAAGATATTGAGGCCTTTCTCTGTGCTATCTCGATCATCCAACCCGATTGGATAATAGAAGAAAGGGATGAATGGAAGAATGAAGAAAACATGTGGAGTCTCATTCAAAGATTGCAACATAATTCCAATGCATCAGATACATTTACATGGAAAATTGATTCACTAAGGTACAAAGATCGCTTATATTTATGTAAGAACTCCCAACTCAAACAAAATTTACTATTGGAATTGCACACCTCTCTGGTAGGAGGGCACTCGGGATTTTTGAAAACCTACCATAGGGTCAAGAAGGAATTATTTTGGGATGGCCTTTAAACTGGCGTTCAAAGGTTTGTGGCAGAAAGTTTGGTTTGCAAACAAAATAAGGTGGAAACAATTAAGACCTTGGGTATTTTACAACCATTAGCCATCCCAAGTTAGCGTTGGGAGGAGGTTTACATGGATTTCATCATAGGGTTACTGAATTCTAAAGGAAAGAGTGTCATCATGGTGATTGTTGATATACTGACCAAGTATGCACACTTTTGTGCACTCTGTCATCCCTTCAAAGCCAATACAATTTCCACCACATTCATGGAGACAATTCAAAAGCTACATGGAAGCCCAAATATTATTGTAAGTGACAGATATCCCATCTTCACTGGACATTTTTGGACAATTGTTTTCTTGTTTGGGTACTAAATTGGCTCATAGCTCATCCTATCATCCTCAATCTGATGGACAAACTGAGATAGTGAACACATTTCTGGAAGGCTACCTTTGTTGCTTTGTCTCTGATAAACAAACACAATGGTTCAAATGGTTACCCTTGGCAGAATGGTGATATAACACTTCATTTCATATTGCAACAAAAATGACACCATTTATGGAACTCTATGGATACCACCCTCCTTCCATCACTTCTTCTCTAAAAGAAAAATCTAATGTTCAGGTAGTGGAAGATCACATCGAGCATCAACAACAACTTCTCCAAATCTTAAAGGACAACCTGACCATGGCACAAATAGCATGAAACAAAAAGTAGATCAACATCATAGTCAAAGAAGTTTTGAAGTAGGAGATTGGGTGTTTTTAAGACTACAACCATACAAACAGATGTTCCTCAAGCAAGCAAAGAAGGATAATAAATTATCACCAAATTACTATGGCCATTATAAGGTGTTGTAAAAGATTGGTACTATGGCATACAAATTGGATTTACCTGCATCTTCATGAGTACACCTAGTTTTCCATGTTTCATGCTTAAATAAAGTTATATGTGACAATATCCCAGGTCAAACTATATTTCCAGAACTTGACGAGGAAGGAAAAATCATATTGGATCCTGAAGCCATCGCTGACACAAGAATTTGTCAGCTGAGGAATAGATCCATTTCAGAGTATCTCATTAAATGGAGGAAACTACCGACTAAAGATTCCACTTGGGAAGACGAGTATTTTATACAAAAGAATCCAAAGTTACTCAAGTGTTGCAGAAAACACTTGTCTCAAGGGGAGGGGCATGTTAGTCCCTAAATAGTGGCACATTACCCCTTATTTGGGGCATATTACATTAGTAATGTTATTTTATTTATGTCATCTTGGGTCCATTAGTTGTAATTGTACCTCCTAGTCTCCTATATATACCAAGGAGACATTTTCATTTGGGATCATCTTTTATTGGGACATTTATGTGGTGTATAAGGAGGTTTCTCCCTCGAAGAGGCTTATTATCTAAATTTCTCTCTTTTTCAAGGCGTTGAGTACTTATTCTAATGTTTTTCTATGCTATATTGATATTTGGTTCTTAACAAGGCAGGTGTTACAACATTTTTTAGTGCTCTAACAGTCCCAAAGGAGCTGCCTAGGAATCATAAGATTCCCTAGGATATAAAATCCTAACGGAGCTACCACGTGGTACTCTGACAGACCATCCTTACTGGAACTTCGGGATGTACCTAGGAATCATAAGATTCCCCAGGATTATAAAAATCCTAACGGAGCTACCACTACTGACCATAACTAGCATATACATGAAAAAGTGCTCTGACAGACTGTCCTTACCGGACCTTCGGGATATGTCCAGGGATGATCAATCCCCTAGGATATAAAATCCTAACTAAGCTATGCATTGTTGGTCAGGATACCATAGTATCATCATCATCACTCCCCCTTTTGAGGGAGGTCCTTTCAGACTATACCAAGCTTGTCTCGAAAGTGCTCAAACTTTACACTAGATAGAGGCTTGGTCAACACATATGCAACCTGCTCATGTGTGCTAACATATTGAAGCTTTATGGATCCTCTCTGCACCATATCACAAATGTAGTGATACCAGATTTCTATGTGCTTTGATTTGTCATGGAACACATGGTTCTTTGTCATCTTTATGCAGCTCTGGTTATCACATAGAATCACAGTTTCTTCCATCTCCAGATCAAATAGACCTATCAACAACTTCCAAATCCATATGGCTTCGCAACTGGAAGAACATGCAACAATATATTCTGCTTCTGCTGGGCTGAGAGAAAAACTATATTGCTTCATACTCTTCCTTGAAGTCATGGTTGAACCCAGATTGAAACAACATCCTGAAGTTCTCTTTCTGTTAGAAACACTTCCATCCCAATCTGAATTGGTATAACCAATTAGTTTGAAGTCTTGATCTCCATTGTGGCATAGACCAAAGTCCAGCATTCCCTTAAGGTATCTCATCACATGTTTTGTAGTAACAAGGTGAACATGTCTGCGCTCTACCAGATACTGACTCAAGGTGTTCACAGAAAAACATATATCTATCTTGTTGTTCATTAGATACATCAACGATCCAATGATCTGTCTATACATTATAGCATCAATCAATTCTGACGAAATATTAACCAGAAGTTTCAAATTTGTTTCTATGGGTGTATTCATGGATTTACATTCCAACATATCAAACCTCTTCAATATTTCAACTACATACTTCCCTTGGTTAAGGAATATCTTTAGTGGGCTCTGCCAGACCTCAAGACCTAAGAAATAGTGCATTAGGCCTAGGTCTTTCATCTCAAATTCTACAACGAGATTCTTCTTACAATCAGTGATGAAATTTTATTCTCCAGTTAAGAATAAGTCATCCACATACAACAAAAATATAAAAGGCGCATCATTCATAACCTTGATTTAAATGTTAGAATCAACTTTACTCTTGGTAAATCCCAAGCTCGTCAGGGAACTATCAATTCTTCCATACCAAGATCTAGGAGCTTGCTTCAATCTGTACATAACCTTCTTCAACTTGCAGACATGAGTCTTCATGTCTTCAAATTCAAACCCTTGAGATTGTTCTATATACACTTCTTCTTCAATCACATCATTCAAGAAGGTTGTTTTCACATCCATCTGGTGTAAATTCCACTTCATATTAGTTGCAAGGGCTATGATGGTTCCAATAGAAGTGTATCTGGCTACATGAGAAAATGTCTCTTCATAGTCAATTCCTTCCTTTTGAGAAAAGCCATGAGCTACAAACCTTGATTTATGTTTCTCAATACTTTCGTCAGCAACACGTTTTATCTGGTATAGTCGTTTGGAAGATACCACATCTTTGCTCTTTGGTCTGGGAACTAATTCCCATACATCATTCTTTATAATGGATTGGTATTCTTTTGTTATGGCATCTTCAATTCTTTCTTCTGAATGGATTCTTCAAATCAAGTAGGCTCCTTCTCTAAGAGATCACACATCAAATCCATATAACTAGAGAATGGCTTGGGTTTCTTGACTTATCTCATGGTACCTTATGGGGCACCATACTTCTCTCCATCTTGAATAAATTCCCTTGCCCAAGTTGGATTTCTCTTGTCAGAGATCGTCATCTGGGGAGGTTCTTGAGATTCTAAGATATCATGATCTTCATGAATCTCATCATCAGGGGAAACTCTGACTTTCCTTACTGGTTCTGCAACTCTGGGAGCTACGTGATCTTCTTCATATACTTATTCAAGCTGACATCTTCTTGATTTCTTGAGTGTTGCATCTTCATCAAATATTACATCTCTATTGATCTCAATGTGATGATAACCTGGTATATAAATTCTGAAGGCCTTTGAGACCTCATAGTATCCAACAAATATTCCCTTCTTTTCTGAAGGGTCCATCTTGGTTCTCTTCTCTTTCGAAATGTGTACAAACACTGGACAACCAAATATTTTGAGATGGCTTACTTCTGGCTTCTTTCCAGAGAACATCTCTTTGGGGGTTTTGAACCCTAGTGCACTATGGGATAATCTATTTTGTACATACACTTTTGTCCTTGCTACTTCTTCCCACAAGTGCATTGGAAGATCTTGATCATGGATCATAATCTTCGCAACTTCCATTATAGTTTTGTTCTTCCTTTCTACTATACCATTTTGTTGAGGATTGTAGTGAGTAGTGAGCTCCCTTTTAATCTCGACATCTTTACAAAAGTTTACAAACTCTTTTGAGGTGTATTCTCCTCCATTATCTAACCTGAGTGTCTTGATCTTTTTTTCAGAGAGATTCTCTATCAAGGCTTTGAATTCCTTGAATTTTCCAAACAGTTCATCTTTTGACTTTAAGAAGTACACCCAAGTCTTGCGAGAATAGTCATCAATAAATGATACATAGTATACAAACCCACTAAATGGAGGTTGATGGTATTTGGCCACATACATCTGAGTGGATGAGCTCTAAGACTCCGTCTTCTTTAGTTTCTCTCTTCGGGAAAGGGTTCTTGATGTTCTTTCCTTGTGCACATCCATTGCACACACCTTCATGGTCAAACTTGAATTATGGTAGACCTGCAATTTCGTTTCTCACATATGGTAATGCTTTGTAGTTGATGTGAGGTAGTCTTCTATGCCAAAGTTCACATGGACTCTCAGTGGAGTGTATCAAGGCTACTTCTGAGTGACCTTTTAATTTATACAGGCCACCTTCTTCTATTCCAATAACAATTGCTTCTTCTATGGTTTTTCCTTTAGGCCACATGAGGACTTCACCATCTATGAATGAAACCCCGAAGCCTTTCTTATCTAAAGCTGAGATAGAAATCGGTTTATTTGTCAAACATAGTACATATAGTACATCCTTCATCTTCATTGGGTTTCCTGAATCAAGTTTGTAATTGGACTCTCCCACTCCTTTGATAGGGTACTCGTAATCATCTCCAAGTGTAACTTTCTAGGGAAAGTTCTTTTCAGTAAGGCTAGAGAGAATGTCCCTCTGACCTTTCATGTGCTTAGAGGCACCACTATCTATGAGCCAAGTATCCTCTCCATGTGATATTGATCCTGAGAGGGCAGAGATTAAGACATAGTCTTCAATCTGTTCTTTAATCATATTTGTGGGTGGCTCTTCATCTTCAACTGCATTGGCATGGTGCCTTTTGTTTCTCTTATTGTATTATTCTCTTCTAGCTGGATAATTCTTAGCAATATGTCCCATCTTATCACAATGATAACATTGATAAGAGGATAAATCTCTTTCTTTTCTTTGACCTTTCTGAAACTTATGGAATCTCTTTGGAGGTTGATATTCCTTATGTTGATGAGCCTCCTTCTGAAAGTGAGACCTCTTCTTTCCTCCATTAGCATGAGCAGCTAGTGCTCGATATTCATCTCTTAATAGTATTGCTTCTTTGTTAGCTACTCTTGCTTCCTCTTGAACACATTCTTTGATCCAGAATCGGATCCAAAAGCCTGACAGGGCTAAAAAAGGATAAAAAATGAAAGTGCTTGAAATCCGATGAAACCAACGCCATTGCGTCCGTCTCGTCTTCCTAATTCCGGCCATATATTTACTTCGTCAAACGGGCTTCGTATGCGAAAGATGTCGCGTTCTGTCCGAAAACCCAAACAAGCAAAAAAAAGGGGATGACTGTACAATCCGTACAGTGCCACATGGCAGGTTGACTATATAGGTTGTACGACCATACAGCCGACGTGGCAGCTCCTGGAGACAACACATGGCAGGTGATGTGGCGTACAACAGATAATTGGGCCAGTCAGAGGGTGACACGTGTCACCACTGTAAGGGTGACACGTGGCACGAGCTGACGTGGCAGGGATGACATCAGCAGGTTGAATGGGAAGGTACGGTGACAGGTGGCAGACACGTGGATGAGTCAGCATTCGACACTTGGCATTTTTTGTTTGGTTGTTGGTGTGCCACATGGCCCAGTCATGGGCTGCCATGTGGCACCCTGTGGTTGGCTCACGGTTGTGTAAAATTTTATGGTTTCCACCGGGGTCGAACCCCCGACCTCCACTATGCTACGGACTGGCATGACCGGGCTAACCACCCGGGCCACTAATAGTTCTTAACATGTATGTGGCAATGTTTATATTTAAATTTGAACAAAGTTTCAGTCGGGGTCGGAAAGGGCTGGGGCTTAGCCCCATCCCGTGGTCTATTCACACGACATGTAACCAGGAGCGCGGGGGGCTTACCATATACGCAGGATTGTTGTGGATAGGGACCAACCCTTGGTTCACGGGTGGGTTCCATATGACCCGTACCCTATTTCGAACAGGGCGCGCGTGCGGGAAAGGTTGTTAGACCAATGGTCCTATGCCTACGCGCCACAGAACCAGGAGCCGGCCCGGACAGGTGGAGTGCCCGACCACATGGACACCTCCGATATGACCAGGGGCACAAGTTTTGGGGGCTGTGCCCATATTTTTATACCAAATGGATTTTTATTCTATAGTTTGGGATTTTGTTTGATTTATTGCCTGTTAATGGAGGATTTGGCCCATTTTTGGGAGATATTGGGCATTTTTGGAGCCCAAATTTTGGGAGGAAGTTGGGGATGGACAACCAACTTCAGATCTATGAAAACCAGGCCTGTTTGAGGCCATGGGAGATAGTCAGAGCAGAGTTATGCTGAAGGGAAGCCAAGCCAAAGCCATTTTTATGCAGGGAAGCTATTGAGGAGCAGACGCTTGCGGGCCATTTCTGGGAGCTCCGGACGTCCGTTTTGCGTGCCGTTTTCTTTGCAGGGTTCTAGAGATCTGGAAGAACATGACCAGATCAGTATTGTATCCAATTGGCACTGCTGCGATGTACTTTTTAGATTTTGAACAGAAATAAAGAAGCCTCCCCCACAGAGACAAAGGCCCGGAGACGTAGGCAACATTGTGCCGAACTCCGTTATCAATTCTCGTGTTATGGTTTGTTGTTTATTACTTCATTTCAGATCTTCATATGTGTATATGGTTGTCATAATTCCTCTCTTTTCCTCATTCTTTCATTAATCTTCTCAATTTGATAATTAACGCATGCAAAATTAAAACTCAACCATAGTCATTAAAAGATCCGACGGATCAAGTGGTATCAGAGCTAGTTGACATTTGGATTTGAGTTTTTCATGTTAACCAGGGAAAATCTACAGTGTGGTGAAGGTGAGATTGTTGCAGAGAATCCATTAATTGGATTGAGAAAGAGAGCTTCTCACAACGAGAAGATGGCATTGGAAGAAGGGATTTCTCAGGATGAGAAAGAGTTCCGGAAAACATTCCTTGCTATGTC
>ML838054.1:26939-37995 GCA_009831015.1 Picea engelmannii | reverse complement strand
TTTCTTCAAGGGTGGACATCAATTACAACCAACCTTAATCAACAACTTCCTGAGCTCGCTCCCCCAGTTGATGTTCCTTGACTGGATCCTTGTCCTATCATTCTTTTGCCACTAAAATTTGCTTGTCTAGACGTTGGTGTTCTTTTTGGTGTAGTAGTCACACATGGGGTTGTAGGTTCCACACTGACAATGATATGGATTGGAGTTATGCATTCTATCTCTGCCCTTGGACCTCATGTTTTCCTTTCATATGATGCGTGCAATGTTTACTCAATATTCTCCAAAGCCCAGATATCCCCTACCTCTTCTTCATCGCTTTCCAATCCCTCTCTATCAGCTATGTCTCTTTTCTTATTATTCATCTTATATTGGTAGGGTGCTCCACTGCGCGTCTTTCCAGATGTTGTCATTATCTGCTTTATCTGATCTTCCTCCATCATGATTGGGTCCATGGCCTCCTTTTTCTTTCTCTTATCCATTTCTTCCTCCATTTCTCCACCTCTTTCTAGTGCTTTCCCCCTTCCCCCATGCATGCACAAAAGTTTAATTGTTTTATTCCATGGTCATCACACCGTTGTTAAACAATAAAATCTTGATTAAAGTATACAATGATTTGATATACCTACCTATGGGTCCTTTTATAAAATACCTCTTTGTTGCATTGTAATACTTCACGGTATCTACTGCGAATTTGGTGATAAACCCTGCAACAATACTGTCTAACCAGAAATATATTGTGCACACAAATTTGTTATTAACTTGTTGTAACTACACGATATCCACAATATTCCAATCCAGTTGTATGATTTGATTTGTTGGGTGTTTTTATTTTAACTTCAATAGCCACTCTTGCAACAAATGTGGGAAATCATATAAAAATGCCTCATGTAAATCACTAAACATGTATTTGTCAAGATTTTTGCACGGTGTTAACTTAGGGTTTTTGTTATCCTTCTGCGTAAACTCAAGTTATTTTTTTTTTAACCATATTTCAATCTCCACCTTCATTGTATACCATGGCCTGAACATTCCCTTATATACTTTCATTCTCCACGTGTTTCTTCCACGGATCCCGCCCACTCAATCCTATGCAATTCCAGCTGAAAAAAGAACCAATTATTAGTTGTGTTTCTCCTTCTCTTCTACTTCTATGGATGACCCAGGTTTGGATCTCAATAGGTTTCCAACAAAACCCTCTAAGACTATTGACCCTCCTGGTAAACCATAAGGCAACCCATTGCACATAGTGCACAACATAGTCTCACCCAGGATAGCTTTATGAGTGACTGCAATGCTCAAGTGCTTGCAGTCTAGGAATGAGTGGGGATCTGGGAGTGTATTGTATCTTCTTCATGCATTACTCTATCTATTAATTCAATATTCCTAGGATTCATTCATCTTTAGGCTCATGAATGCATTCTAATACATCTAATTAATCATTCATTCATAAGATAACCATTAACAGGAAGTAATCATTCAATAAACATCACCAATAACACATGTTTTACCGTAGTTCACCCACTCCTGGGCTACATCCACAAAGATTTGGCTTCTCTGCTCTTTTCTTTAGTCTGCTACAAAATCTAGCGTTGTGCGCATTATATCTTCCATAATACAATAATGAGGAGGTTCAAGAACCTTTGTGAGGCGTACTGTATCACCCCAGGCTCCTCATCCTATGACCTAACCCTCAAAGTCTAGCTTACTTGACTCTTCTACTACCTTATTACAATCATAATAACCATCATCAACTCAATTAGATTCTTTAACAATGATCTTACAACTGTTGAACCCCTAACCTAGACCTCCTAGGTTCTTATTTATACTATTTTATAGGCTTATAGCCATTACAATCTTTGTCAAAAACCCTAACCCTATTGTGGTTAGGTTTTCCTACCTTCTTTCCTTGCATGTTGCTTTTCCTCTTGCATGTTTCTTTTCCTTCCAGTTGTTATTTTCCAAAATTAGGCCTACGCTCAAAATAACCTTCCTTCTCAAAATAGGCTTGTGCCTAGCAGGCCCGTAAAAATGACTTATGGCTCATCCTGATCCACTCAGGTGGTGCACGCTCCCTGAGAAACCTCTTCCAGGATGTGGAAATTTCATTCTAGATCTTCCCCTTTTTCTCTACCTTGCAAAACTTTCTTTGTGAGATCTTCTACCCTCTACGCTATGATGTGCTCCTTTAGAGATTTCATGCTCTCAACATGATCCTAAGCCATTCTCATCTTTTCCTTCTCCAGTTTCACAATAATTTGCACGGCTTGCTCTTGGAGATCTTCTAACTGAGCTAGCCTTTCCTGTTTTTTATTTTGTGTAGTCTTCAGTTTTTCCTGCAGGGTCTTCATCTCTTTTGTGCCCTTCACTCACTCTATGATTCTCATGGACTTTTTCCTCTGCTTCAACTCCTATATTGTAGTGTTGATTACCTCCTCTTGTTGATCTATTTGTTGGGCCCTGTCATCTTTTTCCATCATTGTCCATAGCTGCAAAGTCTTGTCAAACACTTGTGTGACCTTTTCCACTTCTTTTTGCATCACTTCCACTTGTAGGACTACCTGTTGTTCCCTTTCAGCTAGAACTTCCAGAGGAGTAGTTGGTGTTAATTGTTTTTAATAGTCTCGATTTCCTTCTTGTATTTCATGAGCATATTCTTGATGATTTAGATATGTTCATCTACATTTCTCATGGCTTTCTACGTGCTATCTGGAATCCCTATAAATAATTCCTTCAACTTATACTCTAAATTATCTGTGCATTGTTTATCCTCTTTTGTCTCGATCTTTACCTGATCAACTACTAGTTCTAGGGAATCCTTACCATTCCTAATTTCCTGTAATTTTGTCACATTTGTTCTTGCACATGATTGCAATTATTGCACGACACTGACTTGCATTTTGTACAGTGCCTTTGTTGGTATCTTCATTGGCACCAACTATACATGTGCCATATCTTTAAGTGGTTTTCGGGCTATGGCCTCGTCCATATGCAACATCTATGATGTTAATTGGAAGCTTGGAATCACCTGTACTATGGTCTGGATGGTGTCTTCTTCGCCCGATGCGGTCCTTTCCTCTTCTTTTGTCGCTGAGGGGATGTGTTATGTTCCCCTTTTGTGCCTTTGTGTTGCTTTCATTCGCTCTAAGACTTGCTTGATATCGGCCAACTCATTTTGTATCCTTCCTTTTTGGTTTCTATTCTCTTCAAATTCCTCCGTTGCGCGATCCTCTACTCTCTCTACGAAAAGATCGACATCATCCTCGGTGATTGTATACTCTGGTATTTTCTTATGGGCCTTGGCCTTCTTGCGCAACCCCCCTGTATGTATAATTGGCTGATTGGGTGGCCTTGTTTCTTGTGGAGTCAATTTCGAAGGGGTTTCCTGTGTCGTTATGTCCCTCCTTCCTTGTTCTTCTTGCACTAGGGAAATTTCCTTAGTTATTGACTGTGCATCCTTCTTTGGAGCATTTCCCTTCTTCTTCTACGTTGAATTTTGACTAGGCTTCCCCTGTTGTGTTAGATTCTTTGGCGCAACACTGTCTCTTACAAGTGTCTTGGATGAATCTGCTTCCACTTCCTTGCCCTTTGGCATGTCCTTGGTGATGACTGGGATCTTCCATTCATCCTTCTAGTCTCGCATTTCCATTTCAACTTCCTCTGCATTGATGCAAAATAATATTTGCATCCATTATTTTGTTGGATCTCTATGTGCTTGGATCCACATATTATGTTGTGTATCCCTAAATTTGGCTACCCGTTGATATTGCAACCACTTTCGGAGTGATCCTCCAGGTGTTGGCTATGCTGTCTTGGATGTCACTGAGATACCAGACAAAGGTGATGACATTTCCACTTCTTTTCTTGGGGTCTGAAGTGCTTCCCATGGCCTTGTACCGGGCTGCATGAAAACGACCTACTCTATCGCAAAAATAGGAGTAGGGAGGCTCCTTCCACCCGATTAGCACTATCAGAATCGACAACTATGAGTAGTGGAACTATGTTCCCAAGTCCTACACATCCTTGTAGTCATCGAGGGATAGGTTCAGTAGATATGTAGCCTAGCTGAGCATGGTGTTATTTTCACACTAAGCTGTAACCGCAAAAACCCCTGCATGGACCTCCTCCTTGCGAAATTTGTGTAGCAATTTGTACTCCATTAGTTTTGTGGCCATCCTGGTGATTGCGTCACTGATTCTCTCGATGATGATTTTGCGTGGGATTCACTCTGTCTCGTATTTATTATTCATTTATTCAATGATATCCTTATCCTTCATCTTTTCATCCAGGTACTACACGAGACTCTCACCATTTGATGGTGGGCCTGTGATGAAGGCAATGAGTTATACGTCGATAGAGAGGGGTTCTTCTAACCATAAGAATCCTCTGTGGAGGACTTCCATCCACTACTTGACATAGTTATTCACCTCTTTCCCCTTGCTGAAGTGGGGAATCTTCACCAAGTTGAGGATCCCTGTGTTTTCTAAGCCTGCCAACCATTTCTTTGGCTTCAGGATTGGGTCTCCAAATGGCCCTGTGCCTAGGCTCTCCATGTATACTTGCTGCAAAAATTATGGGAATTTGACAGTGTCGACTACATCATGGTATGAGTATATTAGTATTTCCATGCACCCCAGTATAGTTGGTGTGGCCTGCACCCTCTCTAGAATGCGCAGTAGCACAATTGAGGTGTCGGTCTACTGGCATGGGGATCACACAATGGGTTGTTTTCCCTTTCTTCTTATCAGTGTGGTAGAGGTACCGACCTCTAGCTCTCTCTCTTCCCCACCTGACTCTGGTTGTCCTATAATGTCCTCAATTTGTCCTTCCTTGTGTTGCATAGACCCTACCAAAGGTTGTGGTCCCACCCCATCATACTTTGTTCACTCACTATCGCCCCCATTTGTTCTATGGACTGCTTTGACCCTTGCAAGTTGTTGTGGGTTGTCTGTGGAAACTTGTTCATGACCCTGTGCACTTTCATGCGAGTGAATCTCCATCCTGACCATCGCTAGGGATTTTTCTTATTCCTCTACTATTGTTGCGCTCATTGTTTCGTCCTGCGGCGAGGGAATTGTGTCAACATCGATGATTCCCCCCCTATGTGTAGTTTCCTGCTCCGACTCTGTGGCTTCTTGTGGTGACTAGAGACTGTTGTGTGTTTTATGTGTTGTTTGGCTTGGTGTGCCCACCTTTGGAGGTTACATTTTGGGTAATTCTTTCTTTCTAGATTGAACTTTGGTTGTTTCGATTCTTTGTACTCACCTGTTAGCCTTTCGTCTTTAGCTTCACGAGTTTGCAAATGCACAGTAAGTCTTGTTTGGCACTCGTTTCCAATTTATAGAGGGCATCATGATTGCCCTGAATCTTCTCGGAGAATATTCTTTGTATATTATTAATTCATTGAATCTTGTCGAGTACACTTCATTCAATTCCATAAATTCCCAATTCACTCCTTTTTTCCCTAACGACCGGTTTTTTTCTTTTCGGACTATTGACCCCTTTTTTGGTGCGCTACACTTTTTCAGTGTGTCGTGCATTTCTGTTGTGAATTGTCCTTAGTGCATGATGTTTTTATCTCTTTCAGCCATATATTGTTCATGGTCACTTTTTATTTTTTTCGTGTTGATTCCACTATCTGTGTGCACAACATTTCCCAGTATTTTTGTATTTTCTTTCTTTTCTACTTTTGCATTTTTATTTTTTTTTCTCTTTTTCTCCCTTTTATTTCTTTTCATCATTTTTTTGTCCTAATCTCTGCTATAGTACACTATATACATGTCTTTCTCATTGCGTTGTGCCTTTTAAGAATTAGGAGGTCAATTGTCCATGTACAGTTTTAGTCGACTACCATTGATCATTCATTAGAGTTTTATTCCTCCCAAATCCTTTAGCTACATAGATCCTCCATCTGTGACAGTCTTTACTTCATATGGCCCTATCAAATGCATTCTAAATTTACGAGGATGTTGAAAACATTTACTGTCATAGAGAAGGACTAGGTCTCCCTCCTTAAAAATCTTCTCCTTAATATGTCTATCATACCAGGCTTTGTCTCTTGCTTTCTGTGCTTCCTCGTGAAATCCTACCGGAATTTTGTCCTCTTCCATTTCCATTAGTTGATTTAACCTTTCTTGTACTGCGCCTCTTTCTGTCATGTTGGTGGTTGCTGCTACGCACAAACTGGGTACCAGAAATTCTGATGGTACTAATGCTTCCTACCCATACAAATTATGAATGGTTTATGTCCTATCAACTTCTTATATGTGGTCCTATATTCCCATAGTATTGTTGGTATTTTAAAGTCCCAATTGTTGACATTGTAGATTTTAGTCAGAGAATTTTCCAATATCTTATTGAAGGCTTCTACTCTCCCATTTTTCTGAGGATGATACGGTGTACTCTTCTGGTGATAGAATTCCAACTCCTCAGTCTTAGCCCTGATGGTATCATTAATAAAATGAGTGCCTTGGTCACTCATTAAAATCCTTGGACATCCAAATCTAGTGATCACTTTCTCAAACAAGAAGTGTTTTTCTGTCTCTGCACTATAGTCTTCGATTGGTGCTGCTTCTGCCCATATTGTTAAGTATTCAATTGCAGTAATGATATATCTAGCTCTTGGCCTTTTTGATGATGGATTGATAGGTCCCATAAAGTTTATTTCCCATTTATCAAATACTTTCAAAGTCACTTATGGTCTTAGAGGCATCTCATCCCTTCTATTGGTTTTTTCAATCCTTTGATAGACATCACATTTTTGTCAATATTCCTTGGCATCTTCATGGATTGTTGGCCACCATAATATTGCATAACCTTCTGCGTGATATTTTTTCTTGCATAATGTACTCCCTCTATACCTTCATGAGCTTATACCAAAATTCTGGGCCTTTCATGTTCTAATACACACCTTCTCAAAATGCTATCTATGCCCATCTTGTATAAGTGTTGTGCAATAAGTTGATAGTCTATAGCTCTGACTACCGGATTTTTCTTCTGCGCAGTGCTAAACTCTTGCGGTGCAATCCCTGTACTTAAGTATTCAATAATTTCGATGAAGTATTCATCAACTACCTGTACTGAAAATAGTTGCGCATCAGGGAAGTTGTCTTCCAAGTTGGTAGGTTCTTCCCCATTAATTACCCTTGACAGGTGATCAAGTCCTGCATTCAACTTCACTGGTTTGACTATCACTTCAAAATCAAATTTTAGAATAACAATAGCCATCTACATATCCTCCCCCCTAACACTGTCTTGTTGACTAGATATTTGAGGGCAGAATGGTCTGTGAACATTTTAAAGTGTTTCCCCAGTAAGTAGTGCGTAAACTTATGAAGTCCATATAACATGGCTAGGCATTATCTTTCTGTGGTGTTGTAATTTTTCTCTGATTATGAATTTTTTCTTCTTGCAAAGGCTATAGGATGGTCTAAGTCCCCTGCTCCTATCTTCACCATAATTTCTCCAAGCGCTATGGTTGATGCATCTACATGCACATGAAATGTCTTTTCCCAATATGGGAATACTAGGATAGGTGTTGTGACCATATTTTATTTTAAGGTGTCCAACCCTTGTTGACAGTATTCATTCCATTGAAACCTGATATACTTCTTTAACTAGTTTTCCATTGGCACAATAATCTGCACATACCCCTTTATAAATTTCCTGTAATAGCCTATATGTCCCAATGTTGCTCTCAACTGGGGGTCTGAATTTGGTGGTGGCATGTTTACAATGACTGCAATCTTAGCAGGATCCACTAATAAACATTGTCTATACACTATATTTCCCAACAATATTCCAAAAGGTGTCCCAAAAATGTATCTCTTGATATTCAATGATATCTTACATTGCCTACATCTTTCCAACATTAGTATTAACACTTCTACATGATATTTTAACAAACTATATATAGTCCAGTCATCCAGATATACTTCTAGAAACTAATGTATGAATTCATGAAAAGCAACTATGACTACTCTTGAAAATATGGTTGGTGCATTATTCAACCCAAAAGGCATGAATTTATATTGGTAGGATCCCCATTCTGTAGAAAAAGTAGTCTTATACCTGTCCTCTGGAGATATTTTGATTTGATGGTAGCCTGAGAATCCATCTGTAAATGAATATTCGTCATGGCCTCCCACATTCTCTAAGACCTCATCTGTAAAATGGGTAGGGAAATGGTCATGTAAGCAAGAATCATTAATTTTTTTCAAATATACACAAATCCTTAACCCCCATTGTTTCTTTTCTTGGACTACCATAGGACTTATCCATTAATATTCCTCTACTGGTTCTATGATACAAGCTTCCAACATTCTATCAATTTATGCTTTCACTTTCTTCTTATATACTGGATTCAGTCTGTCAGGTCTCTTCCTGACAGTTCTTGCTTCAGGTTTGAAAGGTATTTTCATCTATCCTATCTCTCCTATTATACCTTTCATCTCTGTAAAGGTCATTGGGAACAATTCATTGTATTCATGCAGTAATTATGTTATTCTTTCTACTATTTGTTCATCCCTATAATCTCCAATACTTTCCATTTTAGGATTTCCAACTATCCCAATGTTGAATTTCTTAACTTTGATTGGTGCAAAAAATACTTCTGACTCCAGAGATGGACCTTCCACCTCTCTTTATCCTTCAATTTATGTAATCTGAATGTTCCACGATTCATCCTCATCTGGTGCTTCCTCTTCAACATGATAGCATGGAAGTAGTTATTTGACTGTTTGTCTATTCTATTGTTGATATTATGTCATGAGTTCAACCTCTCGTCCATCAATAAATATCATTTCTTGTATCAGCCTCAACGCTGAATCAATGTTGGGGTTCTCATTTTCAAATGAGAAAGTTACTACAAAGTTTTGTTGTAATGTTGTCCATTTTGTAGTGCCTCTGTGCAACTCCTTGTCTATATACCAGTTCCCTGGAATTCCTTCCAATGTATGGATAAAGTGATGAGGCCATTCATATGGTGGTGTCATCCTCCACTGTGTTATGCACTTCTCTAAGTGTTGAATTTGTGCTCCATGTACATCATACCTCTTAATTTTATTGCTACCCTGTTGCTCGCCAAATCTAATACATAGTAATCGTTTACATTGGTACCAATCCTAAATTGTTTCTTTGTGCGCACCCCACCATCTTGTAGGTGTGGCCTTGAGTTCAATATCTAGGGCTAAGAGTCTTTGATTTTCAAACACTTCCTCTTCATATTTTGTCCAAAATTCCTCTAAGTTATTTACCCCATTAAAATTGGGAGGTTCTCTTATCTCTGTACCATCCCATCTTACTGTGCGGTCTATTCTTGCACACCTTCTTGTGGAAACTTCATGTAATATCTATTTTCAATTCTCCAAACCTGTATTTGACTTGGAAGTACATGATGTAATTATTCTCCATCTAATTACCCCATACACAGTTGGGTTAACATAATCCTCTTCTCGCGTGGTGGTTCTATACAACTAGTTTATTTCTTCCAGATCCAAACAAGTGGGTTCTACAAATATTTCTCCTTCTGAAGGATCTAATGGTGCAATGACTCTATATTCACCTGATTCAAACATCATTTTTCTTGTTCTCGGGTTTATTACCACTTGGTTATCAAATTCCCAATCCAATCCAAGCAATGTTGAATAAGGTGTTGTGCCATCTACTATCTCTACTACTTCAAAATATTCCATAGTATGCATTCCATCCCAATTTACTATCACACATTTAAGCATTCCAATTGGTAAAACTCTGTGTTGATTTTCTAATTTCAACTGGATAGGCGAATAGATTAGTGTGGGTTCTCCCATACACCGTCATGTCTTCTTAGGTAAGACATTAACTTTAGATCCCAAGTCCAGTATAATATCATCCATGTTGAAGTCCCCAATGTTAGCATTTAGTCTGAATTCTATGCTTGTCCTTCTTCTTGTATGGAGATGATTGATTATTTTTTGCTCTAATTTCCCTTTGACCTCTGTGTTACATATTTCTAGTAGATTTTGTAAGATCTTGACAGATGATGGATCCTTTATTAACTTAACATAGTATTGCAGATTTTTTTTTATGTTACTTACTTTTTCTAGAGGTTGTGCTTCACTGGTGTGGTCGATTGAGGAGGGAATTTCATACATTGGTATGTTATGAGTATGTTGCGTGGTTGATGTAGACACAAAATTTTGCTTGAGAAACTCATGTCTTGCCTCCTTAAATGTCTCCTTTTCTTTATGTGAATCAAAATAATTATGTGGTTCAATATTCTTCTTCACCCATTGATGTTGCGTTGGATCTTGTCTTACTGCGTCAGTTCCTGTCTTAGCTCCTTCTCATGTGACTATGTTGATGTTTCTTCCATCATCCATGGATTTTGTAGAAATCCACTATGTTAGCACTATAAGTCACTCTAGACTGCAGAAAGAGTGAGCCCAGTACCCATTTATATATAAGGATTAAATCATGTTTAAACTCAAGTGGATCAACAAGGAAGAGGAAGAATGAGGGTAACAAATTGTCTGTAAAGTCATTCCATTGGGCATGTAGTAAACACATCCTATAGATCAAAGGAGATCAAGATTACTAATAGACCAAAAGGGATATAATTTATGATGGAGGTATAAGGAAGATAATAAAAAGAATAATATCATTAATCAAAGATCCTCTCTGCAAAAATGACTTAAAATATTACTAGAACATAGATCATGAAATGATGCAATTACTACAAATCATTTGCAGCTCATGAATCTCCTACCCATGACCAACCATTGATATTAAATTCCTACAATTCCATTCAAGAAATATGACAAGGTAAAATGATAATAAAGAATATAAATTCTAATAAAAAACTTTCATGAATCTCTAATGGCAGAAATGCCTACATCACATGCCCTCGGGATAACAAATAAACAGAGAAACTGCCCCTATAGCTCTCTCAAGACTTTTCCAGTCATGAAATCAACCCTTTCCTTGACAAAATCCCCTCCATATATAGTAAATTCTCTCTCTCTACTCTAAGGAGGTCGAAATCAAAGAGCTAAATAGGATCCTCCTCCATTTAGGAGTC
>ML838052.1:24670-44836 GCA_009831015.1 Picea engelmannii | reverse complement strand
TGACAATTAACGATAGCTCCTACATTTAAAGATGTTGGAATATGTCCTAAAAAACCCTAAGATTATCCCAAATTTATGTGATATTCCTTTTATCCCACTTTATGTTGGCATTATTAATTGTGTGTTGCCATTGATGGCAACATGAGTCAAACATGTACAATAATCAGAGAAAAGGAAGATCACCTTGTGGCAGAAGTAATTCATGATCATTGTTGATCATGATAGGATCAATAGTGATCATATGATTCTAAATCTCAGGAAAGGTATCATGGAGAGAATCAATGTACAGAAGGAGTAACGAATCACAAGTTATTAAAATCTCAGAAGAAATAGCGATGAACATATCATAAGGAAGAAAATTAACCAAAAATCATAAGATATGACACACAAGAGCCATTCGATAAGGAATTATATGAGATCGTGACCGTTTATCAAACATAGATAAAAAGACAAGTGATTGAGGAGGAATCTGATCTGTTGATGAATTTTTCGGGACATTCCAGGACCGTCAGATTGAGATGAAGCCAGAGGCTGGGAGAAATTAAATCCCAACCATCATATCAGGATAAATAATCCTCAACCATAGATCACAGTAAAGAAAATTATATGGTCAACTTCGGTGCTGACCACTCCAGCGAAAAGAAGCCAAGAAAAGGTAAGTTTACTCAAAGGTCGAAGCCTCAAAGTCACGAACTACCATCAACCGTTGATCTAGAGTGAAATATGGGAACCATCAGATCACAGTAAAGGGAAGGAGGTGGTCAACTCCAACACTGACCACTCCAGCGAAAAGGAGTTCGAATTGAACCAGAATTCCCGAAGCCTGAATTCATGAAGAAACGTTAGTCGTCTGATCTAAGGAACATTTTGGGAAATATCCCAACTGTTGGATCGAGTAAAGTGGAAGGATAGAATAAGAAAGGCCAAAGGATTGAGATCCCAAATATCCCAATTCCCAACAACCGTTTGATTGTGTTAATATTTTCAGGTCAAAGAAGGATCGTTAGATGAAGTTAAGTTACTCAAGGTTTATTCTTTAGGGAATCTCACTCTAGGAGAATTGGGAAGTGGGAAAAAGTGAATAACCCGAAGTCTCGAAGGCTGAAATGAATAGGGACCATTGATCTAGAACTGATCACAGTCGTTGGATCAAGGATTCATATGAACCTAAGACCATTAGATCCAGGAGGAGGACATGTGACACATCAGGAGATCCATGTCAACAATACCATGTCAACAAGGACACATGACGCAATCATATGGTGACACATGTCTAGGTCTAGTTGTCACTTTAGGTTATGTAAGTCATGAATATAGGTGATACATGGCAGCCACTCACCCAATGCCACATTAACAGTGACATCAATATGATACATCACTCTGGGAGTATGTCTTTCGGGGATTTCCAGTTCCTCCTACCAGCTTCTTATCGAAGCGTCGAAGGTCGAAGTTAAATTTGGTTGTTGATCTAAGATCCTCTGGGTTCTCACATGAACATTAGATCAAAACGTAGTGGAAATATAATGTAATAAATTCCATGTTGAATACTTTGGTGTTGACCAACTCCAGTGAAAATTGGAGCAGTAATTACCTAGACCTCCGAAGCCCCAGAGTCCCAAAATCCTGAAATAAATAATGGTGATCCATATCAACCTTTGATTAAGTAATAACCGTTGGATTAAGTAGTAAAAGGATAAGTAAGGATTGGAACTAGACCATTGATTTGGTTCCGAGAATCATGTCAACCATTGGATCAACCCTTGCAAGAGGTAACCACTTCGGGAATTTGAAACTTAGGAAGATTGGATGAATTTAAGAGAGAAATCACTCGAAAGTCGAAGTCCAAAGGACTAGGTTCCATCCCCTAGTCACAGGTTATGAACAGATAAGCCATGAGGCGATGGGAACACCGCTTAAATTAATAATCCCATGGTTTTGCGCATATGGTTACATGTAAATGGTTTGAAGGAAGTTTCTCTACACAATTCGATTTATGCAATATTTGAAGAGACAAAGGAAATTTATCCATACCTATGATCGATTTATGAAAAATAGGTCAAAGGGTTGTTCAAAGAATATGAAGGTTAGAAATCATCGTACCATTTCCGGTGATAGGTGGTATGCCAGGTTTAAAGTTGAAGACCCAAAATGATGTTCAAATGGTGGTTATGCATTGGACCCAAAGTTGTTGTAAGTGGGCACGTTAGTTGTAACGTGTGCCACAAGTTAGCCCTAAACCTAAACTAGAGTTGAGTATGAAAGAGTATAAATACAACTATGGTTGGTTCATTTGAAAAAGTGAGGAAATGGGTGAAGAAGTGGATCTGCACTTAAGGTCGGTGATTTCTCGTATGGTGATCATTTGACAAAACCAAGGTGTGAATTTTAGAGAGAAGATGAAGTGAAGAAAGGATAAATTCAAGGGAAGATGAAGTCTAGTGATGAGAATTTGTTGCGGACCTCTGATCATAAACTGGAACAGATACAATAATTGGATGATATGTATTTGGGTTGGTTGTACTACTAGATCAATTCTAGTTGGATAGATTACATTCTATCAACAAGTTGAGCCTTGTGGAAAGATGAGTCTTGCTCGAGATTTGGTGCTCCCTTGATAGTTGGTGTTCTCTCCTTGAAGTCGGTGCTCCTTACTTCAGTTGGTGCTGACAAAACCCCTGTGATTGTAGTCACATATATAAAATAATACAAAATCTTATACAGACATATGGTGTCTCTTTTGTTCATTTTTCTTATGAATTGATTGTTCTTAATTATTTATGGATGTCATTGATTAATGGCTATATACAATCTTACAATGATGATGTATAAAATTATGCTTTTAAACAATTGCTAACTTGAAGCGAGAAAAGTTGTAAAAATCCACACACTAATTCACCCCCTCCTCTTAGTGTGGTTGGTGTGTCCAACAATTGGTATCAGAGCGAGCCTTCAATATAATCCTAACAGACTTGAAGGAGATCCATGGACACACATATGGATGGTCAAGCAGTGACCTGCATAGATGAGGTTCCATTCTTTGATGAGACAAATTATTTGAGATGGAGAGTAAAAATGAAAGAGTATTTGAAATCAAAAGGAGAAGGTATTTTTGGACCCATTGCCTCAAAGAATCTATCCAAGTTTGCATCCCAAAGAATAATAAGGAAGAAAAATGAAGTGGCATTGAATATTCTTCTCAATGGACTATCAGATATCGTCAAAGAATGCATGGGACTATGCACATCCGCTAAGGACTTATGGCTGAAGTTAGAGAAGGTGTGTCAAATCAAAAGAGAAGACACATAAGACATTCCTATCAAGGATGAGAAGGAAGACTTGGCCATAAATAAAGTTAAATACTCTCCACAATATTTTGATTGTGATAATGTTGATATTGAATGTTCCACTGCAAGTAAACAAGAAGATTTAGATACAATAGAAGAAAGTTATGTTAACATTTATCTCATGGAAGAAGTAGAAGAAGAACTGTCAAAAATTAAACAAAAATTTGATTGAGGTTTTGTTGAATACAACTATGACCATAGTGATTCAGACAATAGCTATCTCCATGAGTACACTAAATACTTTCTTGAAAAGAATCAAAAGCATATCTTGGAAATAAAGGAAATGCTCAAAGAAAATGAAAAGGTCATATCTGCGTAAGACATTCAGTTAGAATAAAAAGAAGAGGAGATCGAGAGTTTGAAGAATGAAATCAGTCAAGCAAAAGAAAATAAGAAGGAAGATGATGAGCTTAGCAGAAACCTTGCATATCTAAAATAACTAAGAGAAAGCAATGCCAATATGAAGACCCAGCTTGAAGAATCCAAAAGAAGAGAGGAGGTATTGAGGAACTAGTTGAACGAAATGGAAGAATCATGTCATAAGATGGAAGAAAAAGTTGTGAATCTTAGAAAGAAAGTTGAGAAGTAAAACACCCATGTCAAGTTCATGAATAGCTCTACGATCTTGGCTGAGATATTGGATAGTCAAAGATCACCAAATGATAAATCCGGTCTTGTATACGACAAAGAATAAGTTGTTACTCCTTGAATCTTAATGGGGGTCCTTCATTTGTAAAGTGTGAAAATAGGTTTGATGCAAGTCCTTCATTTATAAAGGGTGAAAATAGGTCTGATGTAGGTCCTTCATTTGTAAAAGGTTAAAGCAGGTCTGAGGCATGTCCTTCATGTTCAAAGAGTGAAAGAAACACTACAATCTTTAGAAGACCAGATCAAGGAAGACATCAAGAAGCTACTCGTACACCTCAAATCAAGTTTAGAAGAGAGACACCTTCAAGGATGAGTCAAAGGGGCAGGTATGAAAGTGTTTTTAATGGTCATTGGTTTTCTTGTAATGAATATGGTCATAAAGCCTTGGATTGTAGGCATCATGGAAGAAAACATGTTGGTACGTTCAACAACATTGTAAGATGTTGGAAATGCAATATTGTTGGGCATATTGTTGCACATTGTCACACTATGAGATGCTACAATTGTGGTGGATTTGGCCACAAATCCAAAGATTGTTGGAACTCAAGGACACATTAAATGAGAAATGCTTCCTACAATATGACAAGAAGATTAAATGAAACATGGAAGAAAAATGAAGTTGGAATAATAGAAGATCAGAGAACAAAGGCCAAGAAAACAGGACACTCACAGATGTGGATAGAAAAGACTAAACATGTGAACATGAGTGGAGTTAATTGTTGCACAAAGAATTTTCATCATGCGGAAAGAAGAGTATAAAAGTCTCTTAGATGATTTTAAAGAAATGTACAGTAGAGAAGAATCATGAATAGATATGGGTACATTTGGTCAGATATTGATGAGAAGCAATGGACAGGTCTAAGGATCGTTTGTGCAGTATTCCAGTAGAGAAACAATATCTGTAGTGACAACAATATGTTGTATACAATGGTGTACATTCCATCTTGTAGAGATGACATGGGGAAATAACTCATCAAGAAGAGCTACCCCTTAGAAATAAAGGTGGAGAGTATTCAAAGGCAGAGAGAGCATATTTACAGGGGGAGTCATCTAGTTGAGGAAAAGCATGATTGCAAGGGGTGTTACCCGAGGCTCAACATATTGGTCTACAACATGCATATAGACAAAGGTTGATCATAGGGTGAGAAACCATTTTCCATTGATGTCAAAGGAGGAGAGTAATTTCATAGGAGAGAAGCATCATCACATGGGGAGAAAATTAGTCAGAGCCTCACTATTTTTCATTGATGTCAAAGGGGGAGAGAAGTAGTAAAACAAAGTTAAGAAGAAAACAAATTTTCTATCAGATAGAAAATAATATCAGTGAACTCATTTTTGTTTTACAAATATGTTTCCCTCAATGAAAAAGGGGAAGATTGTTGTAATTATTGATTGTTTGCTTTCATTGATGGCAACATGAGTCAAACATGTACAGTAATCAAAGAAAAGGAAGATCACCTTGTGGCAGAAGTAATTCATGATAATTGTTGGTCATGATAAGATCAAAAGTGATCCTATGATTCTAAATCTTAGGAAAGGTAGCATGGAGAGAAGCAATGTACATAAGGATTAACGAAGCACAAGTTATTAAAATATCAGAAGAAATAGCGATGAACAAATCAGAAGGAACAACATTAATTGAATCTAAGAAGAGATGACACACAAGATTCATTCGATAAGGAATGAGACGGTATCGTGACCGTTTATCAAACACTGATAAAAATACAAGTGATCGAGGAGGAATCTTGTCTGTTGATGAATTTTTTGGGACAGTCCAAAATCATCAGATCGAGATGAATCCAGAAGATGGTAGAAATTAAATCCCAACCATCAGATCAGGATAAATAATCCTCAACCATAGATCATAGTAAAGGAAAGGAGATGGTAAACTCCTACACTGACCACTAAGACGAAAAATAATCCAATAACATGTAAGTTTACTCGAAGGCCAAAGCCCAAAAGTCATGAACTACCATCAAGCATTGATTTGGAGTGAAATATGGGTACTGTCTGATCATGGTAAAGGGAAGGAGGTGGTCAAATCTGGTGGAAAGGAGTTCGAATTAAACTAGAATTCCCGAAGCCAAAATTCAAGAAGAAACTCCAACCGTATGATCTAAGGAACATTTCGAGAAATATCTCGATAGTTGGATCGAGTAAAGTGGGAGGATATAATAAGCAAGCCCAAAGGAATGAGATCCTGAATAACCGAATTCCCAAATTTTTTTGGATCTTGTTAATATTTTTGGGTCAAATAAGGATCATTAGATGAAGTCAAGCTACTTGAGGTTTATTCTTCAGAGAATCTCACTCCGGGAGAATTGGGAAGTGGGAAAAAGTGAATAACTCGAAGTCCTGAAGGTCGAAATGAATCTGGACCATTGATCTATAACTCATCATAGTCATTGGATAAGGGATTCATATGAACCTACAACCATTAGATCCAGGAGGAGGACATGTGACACATCAAGAGGTCCATGTCAGCAAAACCACGTCAAAAAGGACACATGGCACAATCAGATGGTGACAAGTGTCTAGGTTCAGTTGGTACTTTAGGTTATGTAAGTCACTAATCTAGGTGACACGTGGCATCCAATTAGCTAGTTCCACATCAACAGTGACACCATTAAGATACGTCACTCTGGGATTACGTCCTTCGGGTATTTCCAGTTCCTCCTACTAGCTCCTACCCGAAGTGTCAAAGTTCGAAGTTAATGTTGGTCATTGATCTAAGATCCTTCAGGTTCTCACATGACTGTTAGATCAAAATGTAATGGAAATATAACGTAATAAATTCCATTTTGACCACTTCGGTGTTGACCAACTCTAGTGAAAATTGGAGCAAAAATTACCTCGACCTCCAAAGCCCTGGAGTCCTGAAATCCTGAAATAAATAATGGTCTTCCATATCAAAATTTGATTAAGTCATATCCATTGGATTAAGTAGTAAAATGATAACTAAGGATTGGAGCTACATCGTTGATTTGGTTCCGGGAATCACACCAACCATTAGATCAACCCTTGCGAGAGGTAACCACTTCAGGAATTTGAAAATTTAGAAGATTGGATGATTTTAGGAGAGAAATCGCTCGAAGGCCAAAGTCTGGAGGGCTAGGTTCCAACCCCTGGTCACAAGTTACGAACACATAAGACATGAGGCGCTAGGAACATCGCTTAAATTAATAATCCTGTGGCTTTGCACATATGGTCGCATGTAAATGGTTTGAAGGAAGCGCCTCTACATAACTTGATTTCTGGAACATTTGCAGAGACAAAGGAAATCAATCCATACATGTGATTGATTTATGAAAAATAGGTCAAAGTATTGTTGAAATCATATGAAGGTTATAAATCATCATTCCTTTTCCAGTGATAGGTGGTATGTCAGGTTTAAATTTGAAGACCCAAAATGATGTTCAAATGGTGGTTATTCATTGGTCCGAAAGTTGTTGTAAGTGGGCAAGTTAGTTGTAACTTGTGGCACAAGTCGACCCTAAAACTAAACTAGAGTTGAGCATGAAAGATTATAAATACAATTATACTTGGTTCATTTGAAAAAGTGAGGAAATGGGTGAAGAAGTGGATCTACACTTGAGGTCAGTGATTTTTGGTATGGTGATCCTTTGGCACAATCAAGGTGTGAATTTCAGAGAGAAGATGAAGTGAAGAATGGTGAAATTCAAGGAAAGATGAAGTCTGATGATGAGAATTTGTTGTAGACCTTTGATCATAAACTGGAGCAGATAAAATAATTGGATGATATTTATTTGGGTTGTTTGTAATACTAGATCAATTCTAATTGGATATATTGCATTCTATCGGCATGTTGGTCCTTGTAGTAAACTGAGTCTTGCTTGAGAGTTCGTGTTGTCCTTGGAGTTGATGCTCTTTACTTTAGTTGGTGCTGATAAAACCCTTGTGATTGTAGTCACATATATAAAATAATAAAATAGCTTATACAGACATATGGTGTCTCTTGTGTTCATTTTTCTTATGAATTGATTAGTCTTAATTATTGATGGATGCCATTGGTGAATGGCTACATACAATCTTACAATGATGATGTATAAAATTATGTTTTGAAATAATTGCTAACTTGAAGTTAGAAAAGTTATAAAAATACACACACTAATTCACCCCCCCTCTTAGTGTGGCTGGTGTTTCCAACAATTTATTCCACTGTTTGAATTACCCCAATTGGATCTTCTAGTCAAAAGATATGCAAATTTCCAAAAAACAAATGCACCTTTTAAAACCTTGATTTGGAGACTGTTCTGCTAGTTGAACTTTCTTCTATTGTAGCTTTGCAATTTCGACCCTTTTGATTCTAAAATTTACACCTGAGGTATCCTAATGTGTCTTCTTTCCAACCCCATATGTTAGACCAAGATTGGATTCTCCAATAGAATTTTATGATAACTTTCCCAAGATGTGTTGATTTGTTTCCTTTCAGGATATTGAACTTGTATGGACTTCCATGTGTCACTTTCTTCACTAAAAAAATTTAAATTAGTACCCATACAACTTAGTTCTCTACGCTAACCAATGGAACAGGTATCACTCAATTTGGAGGTTTGCAGCTTCAAATATAACAATTTTCCCAAGAACACTTGTTTTAGAATGAAATCTGGACTAGCCAAAAACCCTAATTTCCTCAAGGAATAAATTTAACAATACAATGAATCAAGGGATTTAATTTTTTACATGCTATAACTCACTATTCCTCCTTTGTACTATAAAAAATTCAGACCCTGAAACCAATCTAAAAAAATTAGGATCGAATATTCCAAGAAGACTTGTTTCAGACTAATTTCAGGACTAGTAAAAAACCATGACTTGAACATAATGTATCTACAATAATATAACCAACCAAGATATCAAATTTCGACCCAATATATATATATATATGTCTCCTCTACATCATAGAAATTCTAGATACTGAAACCTTCTAGAAAAAAAAGTTGTAGTGAAAATTCCAATAAGACTTGTTTTGAAGAAGCAAGTCCAGAGGATTGTCTAGCTCTGATACCAAATGTTAAGAACTAAATATCAAAATAGCATAAAAACCTCATAATAAGTACTCAATGCCTTGAAAAAGAGATAAGTCATAGAATAAGCCTCTTATAGGGGGAAACCTCCTTGTACATAATATGAATTCACAATTACAAGATGATTCCAAATGAAAATATCTCCTTGGTATATATAGGAGACTAGGAGGTACAATTACAACTAATGGACCCAAGATGACATAAATAAAATAACAATACTAATGTAATATGCCCCAATTAAGGAGTAATATGCCACGAACTAGGGCCTAACAAAGATTTATTTTTAAGTTCCTTTTTCTTGAAATTTAGATGCCATATGCATAACTTGGTTAATGTAACCATGTCCATCTATGAATTCGAAGATCTAGTAAATATTTTAAATTCCTTTAATTAAAAAGTTGGATGTTGGATGTCGCACCCTCGAAAGTTGTGAACATAAAATTGTAGGAGGAACCCTCAATCTGGAGATCCGGAAATTGGGTTTTCAGAAAAGTCCTCTTTAAAGGAAAGTTTAAATCCATATTTTGTCAAGAAACTATATTTGACCGACAACAAATTTTGAAGAAAATTGATGGAAAATTATTGCATAGTGGAAATTGTAAAATTTGGGTGAAAATGACATGTTTTCAAGAAGCCATAAATTTCATCTCAAAGATCATTTTGAGGCATGGGGATATTAATTGGAAACATAAATAATAGGATAATAACATGGAATTATTATAATTTGGAGAATTGTGACATAATTCATCCATTCATTCATAAGAAGCACATATTCCTTTAATTGCCATTTTTTTTTATAAAATGCAAAACTCTAACAAACTGGTTGATTGCACATTTTGTAAAATTAAGGGATATAAGAATATAAGTTCAAGTTCATTATTGTATATTAGAGTCATGGAATATGCAGAGGGATCCTTTAGTGATGAGAGATAATAAAAATTCCAACATATTAATGTTGGTAATGCAGAGACGTAATCTAATGGACACAGGAGAAGAGTGGATCCGATAGAATTGGTAGAGACTATGAGAATTTTGAGAATGGAAGTGTAGAGTTATAGATCTAGCAATGAGAATATAATAATATCATTGGAGGAGAAGAATCAAATAAATTATTAGATGATGCAAATCCTAAGTCAATTGTAGAGGCAATTTAAGATTAATGGATTGGGCTCAAGACATGAAGAAGAAGGAATAAATCATATAAAGAGAGATGACTACAGAAGACCTAGTCATTCAAGAAGTGATGGTATAAATCATAGACATTAGTCACCTACTCACTTAACCTAGAATTTTAATGCATCTGAAGAATCAATAAGTAGTCAAGAAGTGTCTTAGGAATCAAAGAAGAAGATATGAGTTGGATAGTTTGCAAGGAGAGATTAATAAAATTAAACCACCATCCTTTAATGGGGAAAGAGAAAAGGGATATGATGTTGAATTCTTGTCGTTGGGAATTAGGAAGTATTTTCAGCTGCAAAACTACTCATATAATATAGAAGATAGGATTTACACATACCATTTACATGGAAAATATGCTATGTGGTGGGATCAATTGAAGCAAGTTGAAAACATTGATGAGAGTAGGATTACTTGGAAGCAGTTCAAGAAATATTTTCAGAAGGAGTGTCTTTTAGAGCACTATTATGACAAGAAGACGCAAGAGATATTTGAACATAGTTTGGGGAGCATGACAATGGGATGATATGAAAATAATTTATTGGGATTGCTGAAGTATGTGGGGTTTATCAAGGATGACAAGGTGAAGGTACAAAGGTTACTGAGTGGATTTACATCTTTCTATAAAGATAAAATTGAATATGATGAACCCATAACTTTGACATAAAACATTATAAAGGCTAAGTACATGTATGAGCAAGGAAATGGTAGAGAATATTTTATAAATATTGGAAGAATGAAAGGAAGGAGAAATTTGATTAGAGAACAAAGGGATTCAAACCTCCTTTCAATAGAAAAAATCCTAGCACATATCATCAATATCAACCTACTAATATTGAATCCAAGAGGGAAGACTTGTTTGGAAAAAAGGGAATACCACCAATCAAATGTTGGAAATTTAAATAATATCACATGTACGAGGATTTCCCTCACAGAGACGAAAAAATAAGGACACTACAAAACATTCAAGAGGATACAACAATAGAATATTGTTGACGCTTGAATTTGTTAGGACCAAAATGACAACCTCGCGAGGATGTAAATCCCCCTACGTTTTTATAGAGGTGGTACTCCTCTTTGATTTAATATTTTCTTGGGATTCTAGATATTAAGAATATGGACTTCATAGAAGTTCGTCGTAGTAATTCAAAGAAATATAAATATTGCAAGAAAGATAAAAGGAAAATGTTTTTTTTTTTTTTTAAAGAAAGTTCCTGAGAAAGGACTGGGAACCGAGCACACTCACATGTTTAAAGAAAATAAGAAAAATTTCCTCACATCCATCATAGTTTAAAATAAATATTTTTGATCACATAAAAAATAAAAATAAGATGGTCCGCATGAATAAGAGAACTTTAACAGAGTGGACACATGGGCAGCTAAATAAAGATAATGATAGATCAATCTCAAATACTTTATATTCTAAACTCAGGGTTACAAAGTACAGTCGATATTGTTCTCGAAGTAGCTCTCTTGAAATTTCTAAAAAATATATAGTTTGTTACATATTCTTTGAAATTTAAAATGTGCTTGTCTTAAAGACTGGGATTGGGGCTCCTGCGGACCATAAAACAAATATTCACAAGAATGAAGCTTGTAGAAGGAATATGGTGGGTGGTAAAAGAACAACAAGACCTTGTGAGAAGAAAAGAGAGGTCATCAGTATTTGGTTAAACCTTTCTATTCAAAGAAGTGGAGTAAATGGATAAAGGACTTGATAAATAAAGAATGATGTGATCATCGTAAACTTGCTATGATGGTCTCTCGTATCTTCACTTGCTTGCTGGTGTCCTTTTATTGTCTTCATTAACGGTTACGAGAACTATCTCAATTGTTTCTTGCCCCTTGGTGGTCAATTTGTTCGATCTCTTTCTTAAACCATTCTTAAATGTGTATTGGGAAAAACACGAGGATGGCGGGGATGGACGAGAGCAATTAGGATTTGGGAATTTTTGTTAACCCGCCAACCTGAGAACCCGCGGTCGCGAAAGGTTGAAAATATGATAAGTATTGTAACGTTGTCGGTCGGACTCAATATAGGAGAGATGAGATACTTAGAAGCTCAGTAAGTCCGATGGTTATAATGTAGATCACGGATGTTTGGGTGCAAATATAGTATCGCAGAACTTGGCATATGAAAGCTTGAACCCGTGAACCCGTGATTGCATAAATGGTTAAGTATAGAATAATACAATGGTCGATCGGACTCATGATATGGGAGTATGGATGGAGGTGAAAATTCATGAGTTCGCCAACCTGTAAACCCTATGTTTTGAAAAACAACTAAGTAAAGTAACTAGAAATGGAAAAGAGAAGTGAGAAAAGAAAAGGGGAAAAGAGGGTAGGTATAGAAGAGGGAAAAGTAAAGGAAAAAATAAGTTGGGAAAATAGAAAGGGGAGGGAAAATTCGGAAGTGGGAAATGATCTCAACGAATGGCTCCAACTATGGGATGATAACCCCCTGCGGGTTGTCAAGAATCTAGAAACTTTATGACCAGGTGCTTATGTCCATTGGGCTATGGATTCAAAGGTAAGAATATACAAACTGAAAAATAAATTTATGTACAAGGAGAATGAGAAAGTTTTAGGTGAAGAAACCTTTCACATTTTGCTTGTTGATAGGAAACATCAATATTTTACGCTTCATTTCTTGGAGCCTATAGGAATTAAAACCCATGATCTTTTCAACAATGTATGGTCCAATCTAGAGTGCTTATAACTTGGTATGCACTGATGGTTTTTCCTTGGTCTTGTTCCAAAGTAACACCAATTTTCCCTCCTAAAATTTCTTTACAGTTGCACTCTGATCAAAATATTTTTTGATACTTTGTTGTCTCTGAGAAGTTCAGTTCAGGGATTTGCTTCATTCTTATTCTAATTTTAAAAACTGGTTGATCCTCCTTTGGATAGGTGATTTGTCTTATGTATCTTCTGTATTAACCACAAAAGTCAAGGCATTGAGTTCAAGGCTAATTGGAATTTTTATTATTTCCCATAAACCAATGTATAAGGGGACATCCTAGTGTTGTCCTTTGGATTTGTTCTTCTTTCCCACAATGCATTAGTCAGCTTCAGATGTCAATTCCTTTGGTTCTTGCCAATAGTTTTCTTTAATATATGAACGAGTGTCTTATTTGTGGATTTTGCAATACCATTTCCTTGTGGATAATAATTTGATGATTGACCCATGATAATTCCATATTCTCCATAAAAATCTGTAAACTTAGAACCGATGAAAATCGAACCATTATCAGGGATAAATTTATCTGGGACACCAAATCTTGACAAAATATTATCTTTGAAGAACTTGATTAACTCTTCAAAATCATCCCTTTTTAATTCCACTACCTCTGGCCACTTTGTAAAATAATCTGTAGTGGTCATAATATACATGTGTCCTTTACCTGACTTAGGATTTATTGGGTTGATGAAATCAAGTCCCCATTAAGAGAATGGTTGTTCTACAATTATCGGTTGTAATGGCATCGCAGATCTCTTCATTTTCCCTGAAAATTGCTAGCATGATACACACTTCCTTATTGTGGCATATGAGTCTCTAAATATTGATGGTGAATAGAACCTAGATCTTATTATCTTATGGGCGGTGGTAGTAGGTGCAAAGTGTCCACCACATATTCCTTCATCGAATTCTCTCATATGTTCTTGGGCTTGGTTTTCATCCACACATCTTAGTAGGATATCATCATAATTCCTCCTGAAAAATATATCATCAATCAACACATTTACCTTCATATTCAATGTCTTTGTACCATTCTGAATCAACCAATGGTTCTCCTACTAGAATTGAAATCATTCCATCCACAGAATCACTATTCGTGATGAGCTTGCATAAACCTTGTCTGTTTACAATATTTAAAGGTTTAATTTCAATATCATATTCTTGTATATTTCCAGCCAGTTAGCCCATTTTCCTTCTCTCAATTGTTGATTCAGAAGCATCTTCACTGGTGATGACAGAACATAAGCAATGACATGAGAATTTAGTATGTACATTCGGAAGTGTACCACCACTTTTACAAGATCCAAGGCTTTCTTTTCTAGTTTTGAATATCTCCATTCATAATCATGGAGGGTTTTGATCATGAAACTTATTGGGATTTATTCACCCTTGATATTCCTTTGAGTAAGAATAGATGCAACAATTGTTTCTGTGGAGAACGAATAGATGATGAAATCCCTTTGAAATTATGGACTAATGGGGACTGGAGATGTGGTAATTTATCTTTTGATATTATTTAAAGATTCTTGGGTATCCGTTTTCCATTCAAACCTATGATCCTTTTTCAACAATAAATTGATCGGCTTTACAATACTTGCATAGTCAGGAATAAACCTTCACACAAAATTGATCTTGCCGAAAAATGATTGAACTCCTTTCATGGATGATGGAGGGTTGAGTTCATTTATTTCTTTAACTCTTTATGGATCTATATAAATCCCTTCCTTGCAAACAATATGACTCAATAGCTTTCCTTGATTTACAATGAATAAGAATTTCTTTGGATTTAGAGAGACACCCTGTAATCTACATCTTTCAAAAAAATTTCTCAAATGACGGATATGATTAGCCCTTGTTTTTGAGTGCAATGTCAAGTCATCTTGATAGTTTTCCATAAATGTTCCTATCAACCCACTAAATGCATGATCCATGGCTCTCTGGAATGTGGCTCCAACAGTCTTCAAACCAAAGGGAATTCTAGCATATGCATATGTCTCCCAAGTTGTTATGAATGATGTATTTGCTTTATCTTCCTCAACAACCAAGACTTGGTTATATCCAGAAAAACCATCCAACATGGACATGTAGGATGATCCAGTGACTTGTTGGATAAGGAACTCCATATTAGGTAAAGGAAATTTATCCTTTATGCTTGCTTTGTTAAGATATCTGAAATCAAAACACATCCATATTTCCCCGGTCTTTTTTCTTACAATCACAGGATTTGAAATCCAGACAGAATGTATAATGGGATAAATTATTTTGGCCTTATTTGATTTCTCCAATTCAATCTTTACTAGAGGTTTCATTTTGGGGTTCATCATCCTCTTTTTTTTCTTTACAGGATTTGCTTCTTCCCTCAAAGGAATTATGTGTTGGAATATTGTTTTATCATAAGATTTCAAATCATCATAGGTCCATGTGAACAGATCAATATATTCTTTTAAATATGCAACATATTGGCCAACTTATTCAGTGGTGTGATCAACTCCCAGGTTGACATATTTCGGGGAACTGTTAGTTCCAATATTAACCTTTCTCGTTTCTTGCACTTTTCGAATTGAAACTTCTTCTAGGAGATTCTTAGCATGATCATCTTTCGTAAAAAGAGACTCATATTGTATACAATATTTAGAGACAACAGACATGTGATCGTCTTCATCATCATCATCATTCAACAAAAATTTTCCATCTATTCATCATTCTCAAACACTTGTAAATATTCCATGTTATCGGGCACAAAAGGTTGGAATTCTCTTTCTATTTGAAAATATGTTTTTCTTTGTATATCATTTGGTTTTGACAATGAGGCCACCAAGGCCAATGAATCCGCCTTATGATTATTGTCCCTTGAAATGAAACAAATGTTGAAAGAACTGAAAGATTCCATCAATTTGTTAACTCTTTTGAAATATAACTTAAGTCTTTTCTTCTTGATTTTATACCTCTAGGTGACCTAATTAATCACCAACTCGGAGTCTTTACTCACAATTAGATTTTCTATTTTCATTTCTTGTGCAAGGATCATCCCCTAAATCAAGGCTTCATATTCCGCCTCATTGTTAGTACATGAAAATTCCAGTCTAATAGCATGTGGATGCATAATCTTATTTGGACTTATAAGAACAGTTCCAACTCCACTCCCGGAGTTTAGAAAAGCTCCATCGAATGACATCCTCCAATATCCTTCAAACATACATTCTTGATTCTTCGTATCTTGAACTTTCTCTAGGATTTCATTATGTTCTACGTCTAGGATAACATAGTTTTCAATCCTGGAATCTATATAATCTTCCATTAATTCATTATCCTTCTTCTTGAAAGAGAAGGGTTTCTTGGGTTCACGTGGCACCTTAATCATTGCTCCTTCTCTACCTGACAACATCATGCAAATTCCATCATTCATTATATATCCCCTGATCATGGATATCCAATCTCTTCCAAGCACAACTCCATATGCCAGAGGAAGGTCTACCACTATAATATTGAAAAATGTAACAATATGGGGGGATGTCATGATCCAAGTGTAAATTCCTTGATTTCTCCATAGGATGGCACTTTTCTAGAATCAATTGCATATATACTTTCACCAGTTTCGTAATACTTGGTGCAACTCATACCCAATGCCTCCATGACTGCCAGTGGCATGATATTATTTATCACTCCACTGTCAACTAAAAAATTATGTAGTGCAACATCATGGTTTTCAATTGAAATTTAAAAGGTAGGAATTTTACCTCTCATATTGGAATTTGACTGGTTCTAGCTTTGTTTTGGAATGGTAACAACAACTTCTTCTATTTCAAATGGATCATCCAACAATTTCAGAATGTTTTCTCTTTGTTGGGGAATCTTCACCACTTCTATAAAAGGAAGAGTTATCCATATTTTACTTAAATCCTCTACGACATTATATGTCATCTGAGTGGAGTTTGATGTCATGTGTTTCCTTTTACTTCCAACACTATCTGTCACTTTCTCATTTTCCCTTTTCTCTTTTTTTTTTTTCTTTATATTTTTGGCTTTATTTTTTAGAGTCATTCTTATTCTTGGATCTATTTACAAATCCTCTTATTTGGGAGACATTTTATTGATATTTGGGATCGTTGTCGCCTTCTTAAAATATATACATGGACGTCTCACATCCATCCATCTGCACAGCTTCAGAAATTTCATCAGGTGAGTAATAATTTTCTTGCTAAACAATTTTCTCATCATACACATCATCGAAAACAATTGCATTAGGAGTAGGCTTCCTGGGAACCCTTGGTATTTGTGTATTATCCATGCTTTCAAACCTCACTCTGTTTCTTGGGGACGATTCCTTCTTTTCTATCGGACTGGAATCCTCAGATTTGACACATAATTGTCTCCCCTCCTTAGTTTGGTTATCTCATTATGCATTTGTTTGATAGTTCTATTCATTTTTGCAATTTCAATTATTTTCTTAGTTTCTTGTGCCGCCACAGGGTTGACCTTTATGTCTGGTATGGTTCCCTTGAAAAATCCTCCTCCCATTGTTTGGTTTTGAGCCGGTCATGGATTGAATTCTTCGTTCTTTATTGAACTAGAAGTTCCTTAATTATAAATACTTAATCCTCCCAACTGCCTTTGTACTTTTCCTAGTATGATGTTGGGGTCGACACTCATTTCAATCATAATTTATTCCATCTCAGTGGATTTAGTCATTTCCTCCTCCAAGGTATCCATTTGGGATGTTCTGATAGCATATTTCATATTCAGGGGCATTGCATTATTAAAACAACCGAGAATGACTTGGACATTCGGTATTTTATCTTCCAGAATATTACTCAAGGTTTTATTGAACTTGAGATTAAAATCTTGTATTCTTTCATTCTTCTTCGAGCCAATCTGGGTGAAATCTGTGAGAAGGGTATGCTAAGAAATTGGAGGGGCGAACATAGTTAGTAACATGGCTTCGAAGTCATTAAACGAGCAAATTGATCTACTGGGAAATGTTGTATACCTTTCATACACTCTTCATGATAAGGTTTTCAGAAATAACCTTACCATGACATCGTCATACTCAACATGGTGAAAATCACAAACATCAAGAAATAAGTGCAGATGCCTCTTTGCATCGATTGCTCCATATCTAGAAAATTCTTTTAGGGTTCCCTTAGGGAGAACATGGAGATCATGTTTCTCACCTAGAAGATTCAAAGGGGAATATCTTATTCTTATTCTATTTTCAAACCTTAGGTTTTCTTGATTTCTTGCAGCATCTCTTCCACCTCCTTGTCTCTCCTCATGATGCTTGTCTCGGGGTTGTTCATTTATTTTTTCCATATCCAGAGAGATTCTAGGAATATGCTTTTCACTTCTGAGGATAAATAATTACTTTCTTTTACTTATGGTAATTTCTCCCTTATATTTGTCCATCTTCAATCCCAACCTTGTTCTTGTGCTGCTCTAGCTAGCCTTTGGTTTCTTCTATCTTGTCACTCATCTCTCCATTGTCTCCGAAGGATCTCTCTTTCTTCTTCTTGGACTAAGATCTACCAGGACATTTCTAACTCTTCTCGGGTCTTGGTTGTTGTTATTACTAGATTATATAACTGATGTAATATTCTTCGTTGCTTGTTCAATCCAATTTCTAAGTGGGGATGATTAGCCAAGGGCAAAGTCATAAATTTTTCAAAAATTATTAGACTAGGTTCCAAATTTCAGTTCATTCCCCATTATGGCTGCCAGAAATGTTGATGCTTGAATATATTATGACCAAAACGACAACCTCACGAGGATGTAAATCCCCCTGTGTTTTTATAGAGGTGGTACTCCTCTTTGATTTAAGATTTTCTTAGGATTCTAGATATTAAGAATATGGGACTTGGTAGAAGTCCGTCATAGTAATTCAAATAAATATAAATATTGCAAGAAAGATAAAAGGAAAATGTTTTGTTTTATTTTTAAAGAAAATTCCCGAGGAAGGACCATGAACCGAGCACACTCACACATTTAAAGAAAAGAAGCAAAATTTCCTCACATCCATCATAGTTTAAAATAAATATTTATGATCACATAAAAAATAAAAAGAAGATGGTTTTCATGCATAAGAGAAATTTAACAGAGTGGACACATGGGCAACTCAAATAAAGAAAATTATAGATCAATATCAGAAAAAAATTATTCTAAACGCAGGGTTACAAAGTACGGTCAAGATTGTTCCCGAAGTAGCTCTCTTGAAATTTCTAAAAAATATACAGTATGTTTCATATTCTTTGAAATTTAAAATGCATTTGTCTTAAAGATTGGGATTGGGGCTCCCAAGGACCATAAAAAAAATATTCACAAGAATGAAGCTTGTAGAAGGAATATGGTGGGTAGTAAATGAACAACAAGACCCACTGAGAAGAAAAAAGAGGTTATCAGTCTTCAGTTAAACCTTTCTATTCAAAGAAGCAGAGTAACTGCATGAAGTAATTGATAAAGAAAGAATGATATGACTAGCATAAAATTCCTATGATGGTCTCTCATGTTATCACCCTATAATTTATAGGATCAACTGGTGACTGAAATTTTATATCTTTAGTGTTTTTTGTTTGTCAAATGATTTTTCATTCTGCAAATAATTTGAGAAAAGAAAAAAGAAAAAAGAAAAAGAAAAAGAAAAAAGAAAAAGAAAGAATAAAAGAGGGCATAAAAGAATTTCAATAGAGCCCCATGCAATAACAATGACTTGGTCCATACCTTTCAAGCATGGCCAAGTTCTTTTAAATTGATGTTAATAGGAACAGTGAATAAGCTTGGCTAAACTGTTTAATCTTAGCCAAGTGATCTAGGTTAGTTAGTGAATAAATCTGGCCAGACTGCCTAATCTTGGTTAGATAGCCCCAGGATAGAGTAAGTTCTTAGCCCAACAGTTTAATCTGGGCTAACTGTCATAGGAAGTTAGGTTAGAACATAGGGTAGTTTTCTTTATTTCAATAAAACCAGCTCGATGATCAATGTTGGACCATGTCTTGGATGCTTAAAAAATTGGTTGTCTAACCCCTTGGTGATATAAACATATCAAATCTTGGGAAAAACCCACAATATGCACTTATCCTAAGTTTCTCTGGGCGCATATGATTTCGTGCTCACATTTATGCACCATTCATGTATCAACGACTCAAATGATCACGCCCAGATCTACAGTGGACAAGTCTTTCCGGACCCCCCCGACCATTCTTCCTTTAACGGTGGGGGG
>ML838052.1:7565-24613 GCA_009831015.1 Picea engelmannii | reverse complement strand
CTCGATGGCCCAAGTTTTGACGCTTAGATCTACGGTCTGTATTGGATTCCGGACCCCCCCATCCGTTCTTCCTTTAATGGAGGGGGGGGGGGTCTGGAATGTGTGTTAAAGATCGTGCACAGATATGCGGTCGAAAGGAAAGTGCACAGATTGACGACTCAAGGTATTTTTTGGACCCCCCCCGACTAATATACCTTAACGGTGGGGGGGGGGGGTCCAGAATGGAATTTTACTCTAGCGGGCCCCCTATCTATGCGTGGCATGAATCTATTGGTCTCGAGTCCCACCACCTATTACTGTTTGACATGCCTCGTCACCTCGTGACGTCATTATCCACCTTTCCCATAAGAGTCGCATCCCGTAACTCCGTTAGTCCTTCTCCCTCGTTCACCCGTGGCAAGTCCTTTCACCATGGTTTTTTCCCCCAATCAATAATCACCACGTCACTCATCTGTATGCCTCAGTCATTGTCACCTGCCATCTCACGTTCTAAATGACCCGTTGGCCATTTATTACTAGATAACTTATCCGTTAACCAGTTGACCTGTCCCCCGTGCCCAACGGATACCCGTTTACTCAATACTACCCTCACCACTTCATTCTTTCACCATTTACCCACTCATCACACTAGAGAATTTACCCCGTTTTTCTCTCCGTTACAGTCAGTTGTCCCATCTACAGTCGTCCCCGCTAACGTTGTTTTATTTGCAGGTATTGTTATAGTAATGGTGCCAAAGTCAAAATGAATAGAAGGTGAGGAGAATCCATTTATCCTACCTCCTGTCGACCTTGACAGGATTCCTCTAGCCGAAAAAGACTACTTAATTGCAGACACAAAGTGTGATTTCGACTTCGCAGACCTACACTCATGGCTTAAAGAAGTCTTCCTGGACCAGAGTGATGAAATTGGACTCTGGGAGTCAAACCTACCCTTGTATCTCTTCCCCCAAATTCACCACTTCCCAGAATTCGCCCTCAAGTGCCAAGCCCACTATATCCCCGAGCAAAGAGCCATTCTGTCCTCTTTCGGGGAAATTCTTTTCCTCATAACGCCAGAAACCATCGACCAAATGATGCAAATATCCCGAGCTAACTCTGCCTCGCCTTTTAACCTCGATATCATCACATAGCTATACCAGAAGCTGTCTTTTCCTCAAAGAGCTCAAGTTTTTGAACTTTTTCTTCCACAATCCTCTCAAATCCCCACTACAAACCCCCCTTATCCTTCCTCCATGTTCTCAACAAAAGGAAACCAAGTCATCACATCACTATGCGCCTTGCTGGGTTATTTTTCAGATCAATGGGTAGATGAACCCATTTTGGGATTTCTGTCTATTTTCTCCACTGATGAGAAACCCACTACATAGTTCAACTTCAGCATGTTCCTGGCGGACAACATTCATGAGAAATTCATCAATTTCGACACAGAAGGCATGTTCCAGTATTCTTCAATACTGGCATACCTGTTCGTTTTCTTCCAAGCAGACAAATTTACTTTTTCTATGCAGAAGATGGACAGAGATGGCAGACCCCAGGCAGTAACTGCATGGACTTCCCTGCTCAGACATAACTCCACGAAATTCAGTTTCAAGCAGTTCATCGATCAGTTCTACCACCCAGTGGTGAGTATGCTCAGCGGCAGACCTGAACCCAGAATTAATGATGAAGTTCAGAGGATCCTACATCTCTCGGACCATACAAAGACTGGTGATTGGTACCTGTACCAAAATCACACTGAGATCAGAGTCTATTGGTGCGAATTGGCCCCATACAAACTACCCAAATACTTACCTGTCAGAATTTTTTTCCTGGAATACATAAGGCAGATGATAAATTTAGACGATATACATTTTGTGTCTTTGAAGAAGAAGCAACAACTCAGAATCAAAGGGTAGATTGGGTTTTTCATCTGCAACAGTCGAGGCACCGGGGAGGAAGCAGACAGGCCGCTAAAGGAAATGAATTTCTTTGTGAGTTTCACATGGCACTATGATTTGTGCAGGATTATTTCCGAGATGAGGAAAAAAAACAAGAATATCTCGTATGTTCACATATCTAGGCCTGAGGTAGAAAAATTTTCCAACCAGACGAAATGGGAGCCAAATACTTTGGTTGAGACAAAGCAACAAGACTTCCCGGTCACTATATCATAGACAACCACCCCACAGGCTCCAAAGGAGAAAAGGCTTAGGCAGGATCTGTCACCTCCTGTCACTGAAGTATCATTAGAAGAATTTCGACTGCATACCAAGAGGCCAAAAACTAGTCCGGCTCCTGACCCCGCTGGAGAAAAGGAAATTCCATCCACTACAATGACAAAGGTTGATCAGTCGCTCCTCAGTACAAGCAACAAGAATATCATAACCACAACATTACCAAATAAGCCTATAGATACTCCACCAATCAACCAGCCAGGCAAGACAGGACCAAAGCTGAGTATCTTTGAGAAATATGATTTGATCAAGAAAAAGAATCAGACTCTGAACAACAACACATAAACCTAGTTCTGAAAGTAGATGTCGACTGCACAACACAGGCTGCTATCGACATTCGACACTGAGAAGGGCATAATGCACATGGAATTCCTCCAAGCACAGGTACCAGACCCAAAGGTAATCACCGATTACAAAAGGGCAACTTTTGAATTCCAGACTAAGGACGTGCATCCAGCTAATCAAATGGATCTGCACAAGCAAACTGGAGAAATGGTTTTCTCCACGTTGGCACATGCTTCCAATACTGCCTCCAGGTTACAAGTGTCTCTGAATAACGTCCAGACGCATTTGAAGTTGGAGAAGATATCATCATTTTCCAAGGATAACAGGATTAAGACGTTGGAGGAACTGGTCCTCAAGATTGGGTATAATCCCTCAAATGTGAAAGCAGTCGAGGAGATGATCAAGAAGAAAAATGCCGATATAGTGTCTTTGAGGAAACAATTGAATCTGCCACCAACAGTAGACTTGCAGGCAAAGGAAATAGCAGAGACAAAAGGAGAAAAAGATGAAATGCTTAAGTTGATCATGGAGCAGATTGCACAATTGAAGGAAATGGAAGCTGAAATGGAGAAGCTAGTGAAAGAGAAAGAACAGTCAAAACCCATGGAAGTCATTCCATTGAGTGCATTTCCACTCTCAGGAGTGAGCACAACATCACTAGTAGAAGTTCCATCGGTGAATCCATTGACGTCTCTGGAAAAGACGGTTGAATTGGCTAAATCTATGGAAGAGATGAATCTGTAGGAGACAGAGATTAGCAGGCTCAAAAAGGATATTGAGAACCTTTAGGAACTCAAATCTTCTTATCAAACTAGCTACTCCAAGGAAAAACAAGTGTCAGACCAGCTCAAACAAGAGTTACAACATCTCCGAAAGCAAACAGTGGCAGGCAAAACACTGGTCGAAGTCAAAGAAAGTGTCTAGACAGACATCACCAAGTCTATGAATGAAATATGGCCAATGATACAGATTATGTTTGAGAAAAATGAATTGGTGTAGAGAAGTAAACAGGCCATCGAGAATATTAGATCAGAACTGGGAGAGATGCCCACACAGGCTAATGAAATCATCAAATTCCTAAATTCTAAAACTAGAGAGGAGCTAGAAGAGCTGAGAATTGAGGATAGAACGGAGACCATCCTTGAGGTCAAGAGAGTCTTGACCAAGAGAGGACTGATGCTACAACTGGAAGAAAAGGTTCAGGCTATGGACCTAGGGGTACAAAGGTTTTTCAGAAAAATCGAGGCTCTATAGAAGAAAGGTCTTCCTGGTTTGAAGGTGATAAATGATAAATTGATGACACTCCCAGATTACAAAATAAGACTAGCTGGCCTGGCTAAGAATAGTTCGAAATTTTCAGAAATTCAAGGCATTATCACTGGCAAGGCATTCCTAGATGCACTTCAGTTGGACATCAACATACAACATGAAATCCGATACATCTTCATCATCAAGCCTACTTTTTCCAAGTACACAGAGATGGATGAAGTCTACCGAAGGTTACTCAAAGTCAGTGTTCCCAGTCATCTTCGATGGGAAGAGCTTTGCGAACTGATCAAGTAGTCGATGAGTTGTCCCAGCCCAGTCAGCTATCCAGTCAGACGAGGTCATGAAGAGGCCTCACCAACGGTTCATCCAGAAAATAACATGAAGTTGCAACACATCATCAAACAGTTTCCTAGATTTTTGTAATTTGTTGAGTTAGTTGAGCTAAAAATAGATTTACCACATCCTGATCTTTAATGACAGGATGGTTTGTAATTTTGGGTTATAAATACGTCACTTTTCGAAGTATTGAGGGTTGATCTTTACACCCTGAGAGCTACCATACTGTAATATTTTTCAAGAGATCTTCCATTAATACAAAGAGGCATTTTCACAGGATTCTTGTGTGTACTTATTGGTGATGTTTTCCTTTCTAAGTTTAATGTTATTCTCACTTAGTTATCGCACTGTTTTCTAAATCTAATCTTTGAAAGTAACGAACATTGCAGTATTTATCTTTGTATCCCCTGTTTTTGACTTTAAAGATTTTAGTGTTTCATCTTCTGATTTTACGATAAAGAAATTCTTAACTGCTTCTTTGTTGTAATTGACATTCTCACCTTTTCTGCTATTCCTCATTTATGCTGCTAAAAGAATCCAGTGATTACATTATCTCACCCTGTGAAAGGTTTCTTTGTTTTCTGGTTTAGATTTTGTTTTCATGATACAGACCCCATAGCCCAATGGATGTGTAAACTCTCTCAGCCAACCCAACGAAAACTACAACAAACAAAACAAACATATTTTATTTACCTAGCCCAATATTTTACATTTGAAACATATCTAGATCATACAGAGAGATCCCTCTCTAAAGTTGGTAGGGCTAGATCCCAACTTCGAAGTGGTTGGATAAAGTTACCTCCTTTAGATTTCTTCTTTTCCGACAACCTCTAGGAAATTTATAGAGCGTTAACATCTCGTATCTTCAGTTGCTTGCTGGTGTTCTTTTATTGTCTTCATTAATGGTTACATGAACCATATCAATTGTTTCTTTCCCCTGGATGGTCAATTTTTCGATCGCTTTATTAAACCATTCTTAAATACGTATTGGGAAAAGAATGAGGATGGTGGGGATGGATGAGAGCAATCAAGATTAGGGAATTTTTGTGAACCAACTCGGGAACCCACGAACCCGTGGTTGTGAAAGGTCGAAAATAGGCTAAGGATTGTAATGCGGTCGGTCGAACTCAATATAGGAGATATGAGATACTTAGTAGCTCGGTAAGTCCGATGGTCATAATGTAGATTGCAGATCTTTGGGTGAAAAATCAATATCGTGGAACTTGACATATGAAAGTTTGAACCTGCAAACCCGTGACTACATAAAAAGTTAAGTATAGAATAATACGGTGGTCGATCAAACTCGTGGTATGGGAGTATGGATGGAGGTGAAAACCCGCGAGTTTGCAAACCCTCCATTTTGAAAAACAACTAAGTAAAGTAACTAGAAAGGGAAAATATAAGGGAGAAAAGAAAAGGGGAAAATAGGGTAGGTATAGAAGAGGGAAAAGAAAAGGAAAAAAGAAGTTGGGAAAATAGAAAGGGGTGGGCAAATTCAGAATCGGGAAACGATCTCAACAAAGACATGGGTAGAAATATTCCAAGGATATATGCATCCATAGAATATTGACAAGAAGAACACCAATCCCATGTGATTGAGGTGGAAGGTAAGATCATAAATCATATTGTTTCTATTTTAATTGATTAAGGAGAAATCCATAGTTACATTGATCCTAAAATAGTGAACATATTTCATTTGATGAAGAGTAGACTTGAAAGATCATGCTTGGTTCATATTGTTAGGGTCCTAACCCACACATAGGTAGAAAAATATATTCGGATGTAATAAAGGTCAATATTAATAAGGCCTTGCAATAAAATAGAATAAGTCGAATGTAAGAAGACCTAATAGAAGCTTCCACTTCTAGAAGGATCTTCCTCTAGATGCTTCTTTTGATAGACATATTTAGTATAAATAGGAGTCAAGGGTATGAGAACCCTAGCTTGGATATTATTGTAATAGAGCTCTGCTCAACTGGAGGTTGCCCCCTTGAAGAGGCCCATGAACATTTATTTCAGAATCAAAGTGTTATTTCTGTTGTTATTCTTATATCATTTCAATGCTATTGTGGTGATTGTTCTGGTTATATTGTTGTTATTCTACAATTTCTATCATTTTATTTATGTTCTGCATACTTTTATTATCTGGTATATTACAAGTGGTATCAGAGCACTTTCCTTGGCAGAAATTGTGGGTAATTTTTTTTTCCAGCGTAGAGACGTATTCTGGCGTCTTTAAGACACAGAGATTCTTCATTATGCGCATAAATCCGCGGTTGAGGGATTCATACATGTAGGAAATATAAGTGGTTCTTAAGAGAACATATGTTGGCCACCCTTGTAACCCCTATTGGTACCCCTTTAAGTGGTAGCACATTAGACAACACCTGTGTACGGATTGACCTAGATTTCCCTGAAGCCCTCTTTAGATAAACCGATCAGTTGCCTGACTGCTATAGTGCCACCAAGAAAAACACTCGGGAAGATACTCTCTAGTACCTGGGTAGTTGGGTAGTACGGATAAGGGTACAGTCTGTCCTCCTTAGTTAGTGCTCTGAGATATTGGGCCGAGTACTACTGTTGGACCCCACACGTATATCAAAGAGCTATAGCACAGGGAAAACCCTTGTCTGTAGAACCCTTGAATACCTAACCCTTGGGGACAGAAACATAAACAAATTAAAACAAACAAGATATATTGCCGCGCAACTGTGTTCAAGTTGCCAAGTAACTACACTTTTCTTCCTGGTTAAGCATTTGAGCATTTCATCACTGCAGAAATATTTTCACAATTATTTGAGACCTATTCCATTGGATTCATCTCTTCTCCCTTATCACATTCATACATATCATTTTTCGGTAAAAATTTTTACCCCACCCACCCCTTTTTGGTTCCCTCATCCTCATGGCCCATACCTGCAGCCAAGAATTAGAAGCTTGCTTCAATACCTTGCAATCTAATCTCATCGAGACCCGACAATAAGTGAAACAACTCAGTGCCAATGTTGTCGCCATCAATACAACCATGCATTCATCAATGGAGGAAATCAAACAATACCTGACCACCCAGCTTGAATCTGTCTTTTCATCACTCTGCACCAAGATTCATATCCCTACAGATAACCCTTCCTCTTACTCACCCCCACATACTAAAGGTGAACATTCCTCTCATTCCCACAAATTTCAGCACCATCACTTTCAATGTGACCTATGCCTTCCGCAGGTAGATGTGAACAAATTTGATGGCTCGGACCCCACTGTTTGGGTAACCCAAATGAAACATTATTTCTCTTTATACGACATTATAGATGACTTGACCAAACTCCGGTATGATGTTCTCCATCTAGATCAAGAGCATTGGCAATGGTGGCAATGGAGAAAAACTTCCCATCAAGGGTATATTGCTTGGACACACTTTGTGGCAGAGATTTATGAACACTTTGACACTGAAACCAACCATTTGGGTCGTTTGACAAAGTTGAAACAATTAGGAAGAATGGAAGACTTTATAGCTACCTTTGAGCGCTTGGATTTTCGGACAGAGGGCATGTCTGATGCCTTTTTCCGAGAGTGTTTTATCAGTGGCCTCAAGGATGATATTGGGGCCCATGTCCTCATGGCTCAGCCTCAGAGTTGGGTAGAGGCTACTAAAAGAGCTAAAGAAGCACAACAGGTTGTATCTTCTCAAAACTGGAAACCTACCTTTATCCCTCGTCCTAAACCAATAAATCCCACTACTCCCTCTGCTCCATTAAAGATCCAAAAATTGACCAGGGCTCAAATGGTTGAATGCCAACTCAAAGGCCTTTGTTATAATTGTGATGAAAAATATTTATCGGGCCACAAGTGTAAGGAACAAAAGATTTTTATGGCCATCTCCGAGTATATTTCGGAAGAGGATGTTGAAACTCCCCTTATGTCTGAGTCACCTGAAACCACTGACATAACCCCTCCCTCAAACCCACCCAAAGTAGAATCGATCATTTCCCTTAATTCTCTCACTGGCTTCTGCACTCCCCAAACCCTTAAGATAATCGGTTGCATCAAGCATCGAAAGGTCATCATTCTGGTTGATAGTGGAAGCACCCATAATTTTATTCATTTTTGCATTGCCCAAGAAACTCATTGCTACATCCATGTCATCAATAATTTCCAAATCATGATTACCAATGGTGGCTCCATGAAATGTGGAGGGCGTTGTGAAAATGTGCATCTCCAAATTGGTGACTACCACTTGAAATCTCATATGTTTGCTATTGACATGGGAGGTTGTGACATTGTGTTGGGTGCATATTGCCTAAGGAATTTGGGTCCCATTCTCATGGATTTCGAGGAATTAACCATGCAATTTGACCAAGAGGGACACCAATATAAGTTCCAAGGCATCACCGTTGGTTCACCTGAGATCATTAGTTCCCATCACATGGAAAAGATGCTCAAAAAAGGTCATTCTGGTGTTATTTCCCAACTCCATGCCATACAAGCAACAGAGACACCCTCGATGTCGCAAGACCTCCATGCCATCCTTTCTAAACATCAAGTGGTATTTTCCACTCCCCATGCACTCCCTCCTTCCCATGGTGTTCATGATCATTCCATTCTCCTTATACCCGGAATCCTTCCTCCCAATATCCGTCCGTATCGTCACCCCTTTACCCCAAAAAATGAAATTGCGAAAATGGTCTAGGAACTCCTTAATGTAGGCATTATCCACCCTAGTACGATCCCCTACTCTTCTCTGGTGGTCATGGTCTTGAAGAAATAAGGTTCTTGGAGAATGTGTCCTGACTTCTATGTCCTCAACAAACTTACCATTAAAGACAAATTTTCCATTCCTGTCATTGATGACCTCCTGGATGAATTTAGTGGTGCCCAATTCTTTACTAAACTTGATCTTCGTTCGAGCTACCACTAGATACATATGACAGAGGTAGACATTCCCAATACTTCCTTTAGAACTCATGAGGGCCATTATGAGTTTTTGGTCATGCCCTTTGGCTTGTGTAATTCCCCCTCCACCTTCCAAAGCCTCATGAATCATGTCTTCCATCCTTTTCTACGTCATTTTGTATTAGTTTTATTTGATGATATCCTCATCTATAGAAAAAACTGGACAAACCATCTTTCTCATGTGGATCAAGTTCTCCATCTACTCTCTCAACACCAACTTTTCCTGCAACAATCCAAATGTGCTTTTGGCGCCTTAGAAGTAGAGTACTTGGGTCATATGGTTGGAAAGGACGACGTCAGGGTGGATCCTAAAAAGATTGAAGCTATGCAAGACTGGCCTCACCCAAAGACTCTCAAAATCTTGCGTGGATTTCTGTACTTAATAGGTTATTACCGCATATTTGTTAAGAATTATGGAAAGATTGCAGCACCTCTCATTGTTCTCCTAAAAAATAACTCTTTCACTTGGACCCCAGCCGCTGCTCAAGATTTTCAAACCTTGAAGATGGCCATGTGCACCACTCCAGTGTTGGCCCTTCCTGATTTCACAAAGACCTTTGTCTTTGAATGTGATGCTTCAAGGAAAGGAATTGGTGTTGTCCTTATGCAAGAGGGTCGGCCTTTGGCCTTTACCAGCAAGCAACCATCTAATAGAAATTTGGGTAAATCAATCTATGAAAAGGAAATGTTGGCTATTTTGCATGTCATTGATATTTGGTGCCCTTATCTATTGGGGCAATGCTTCCAATTTAAGACAAACCATCAAAGCCTAAAGTATTTTCTGGAACAATGCATTTCCTCCCCGGAGCAACAAAAATGGGTGACTAATCTCTTTGGATATGATTATGAGATCATTTACAAGAAAGGAAAAGACAATGTGGTTTCGGATGCACTTTCCCGAAAATATGAAGATGAAGGATCCATTTTTTCTCTTTCCTTCATTGAACCAGATTGGCTCCAAGTCGTTCGCCAGGAATGGCTACAAGATCCCAAAAGTTCGCATCTGATCCAACAATTGCAGTCCAATGCTCTAGCTTCCCTAGGGTTCTCTTGGCTCTATGATGAGCTTCGATACAAAAGACATTTGTATTTAAGTAAACAATCAAAGCTTAAATCCACAGTACTTTATGAGCTTCATGCTACACCCACAGTGGGCCACTCAGGGTTCACCAAAACCTATGACAGGGTCAAGTGTTCTTTTTTCTGGGATGGTATGAAACAGGACATTCGTAAATTTGTCACTGAATGTGATGTGTGTCAATGCAGCAAGGGAGAAACAATCAAATCTCCAGGCACACTACAACTGCTTCCAATTCCACCTGCTATTTGGAGGGATCTCTCTATGGATTTTATTACAGGCTTACCCAAATCGGGAAATAAATCAGTCATTATGGTGGTTGTTGATCGCCTTTCCAAGTATTCTCATTTATGCGCTCTTCAACACCCGTTTACAGCATCCACGGTGGCTCAAATTTTCATGGATCAGGTCTTCAAGCTTCATGGCATGCTGCACTCTATTGTTTCTAATCGCGACCCAAATTTCAAAAGAACTTTTTGGTAAGAACTATTCAAGCTACAAGGAACCCAATTGCATCTCAGCACATCTTATCATCCCCAGACTGATGGTCAAACATAAGTTGTCAACAAGTGTTTGGAAACATATTTGAGGTGTTTTGCCTCAAAAAATCAAAATCAGTGGGCTCAATGGTTACCCCTAGCTGAATGGTGGTACAACACTTCATACCATACAACTATAGGCATGGTTCCTTTTGAAGTGGTATATGGACAGAAGCCACCTTCAGTTCTCTCATACCTATCGGGTGTCTCGAAGGTCTAGGCAGTTGACCAAATGCTTACAATTCGAGAGGATATTCTCCATACCCTCAAAGATAATTTGGTCATGGCACACAATCACATGAAGAAACAAGCATATCAAGGTCGCTCTGAACATCAATTTGCAGAAAGGGATCAGGTGTTTCTTCGACTGCAACCTTACAAGCAAAATTCCCTCAAGGCTGAGCATTGTCAGAAGCTAGAACCCAAATTTTATGGTCCTTATACCGTTCTCAAGTGTGTGGGTCAGGTGGCCTATCAGTTAGCTTTTCCTAGTCATTTGAAGCTACATCCTATTTTTCATGTTTCATGCTTAAAGAAGGTGATTGGAACTAAGTGTCAAATTCAAACCAACCTTCCCGAGTTAGCCGAAGAAGGATCCATTTGGCTACAACCACAAGTAGTTTTGGACCAGCGTGAGCGTCGCCTGCGTCAGAGAACCATCAAGGAAGTGTTAGTCCTGTGGAAAGATACAACTCCAACAGATGGCACTTGGGAACCAACAACCATTCTCCAGCAATTTTCGCATCTCAAGCCTTGAGGACAAGGTTGTTTTTAAGGGGGAGGACTTGTTAGGGTCCTAACCCACACATAGGTAGAACAATATATTCAGATGTAATAAAGGTCAATATTAATAAGGCCTTTCAATAAAATAGAATAAGTCGATTGTAAGAAGACCTAATAGAAGCTTCTGCTTCTAGAAGGATCTCCCTTTAGATGCTTCTTTTGATAGACATATTTAGTATAAATAGGAGTTGAGGGTATGAGAACCCTAGCTTGGATATTATTGTAATAGAGCTCTTCTCAACTGGAGGTTGCCCCCTTAAAGAGGCCCATGAACATTGCTTTCAGAATCAAAGTGTTATCTCTATTTTTATTCTTATATCATTTCAGTGCTATTGTGGTGATTGTTTTGGTTATATTGTTGTTATTCTGCCATTTCTAGCATTTTATTTATGTTCTACATACTTTTATTATCTAGTATATTACACATGTATCCACTAGAACCAAATAAGGATCATTCTGACTATAATAGATTGTTCAATAAATATGAATGGAGTAACTACCAGTAATGACATGAATATCATGCCATTAGGATCTTATGATGTCCTAATTAGAACAGATTGGTTGGAAAAGAATCATAGTGTCCTAGATTGTTGCAATAAGACATTTACATGTCTTTATGAAGAAGGGTAGCATAACATTATGAAAGGAATTCCAAGACCTATTTCTATCAATGAGATTTCACCCTTACAACTAAAGATATGCTTCAGGAAAGGATGTCATTTGTATGCAATTCATGTGGAGGATATCGAAAATACCAAAGAGAGAAGGTTTGAATATTTTCTAGTATTGCGAGAGTTTGAAGATGTTTTCAAAGAAATATCAGGAATGCCACCAAAGAGGTGTATATATTTCTCCATTGATTTAATACTAGGATCTATCCCAATGTCAAAGACTCATAGAATGAGTACACTAGAATTAAAATAACTACAAATGCAACTAGAAGAAATGTTGAAGAAATGGTACATACTCCTAAGTGTTTCACCTTGGGGAGCACCCAAATTATTTGTGAAAAAGAAAGATGGAATGTTGAGGATCTATATTGACTTTAGATAGATGAATAAATCCATCGTGAAGAAAAAACACCGTATACCTAGAATTGATGACCTCTTTGATTATCTAAGAGGAGAAAATACATTTTCAATGATAGGCTTGAGATCAAGATATAACTAGATGAGAATCAAGGAAGAAGACATCAATAAGACAACTTTTAGAACCATGTATAGGAATTATGAATTTGTAGTGGTTCCATTTGGATTGACTAATGCATTAGTTGTATTTATGTGCTTGATGAATGACATATTAAAAACTTATCTAGATACATTTTTCATTGTTTTCTTTGATGACATACTTATTTATTATAAATCATAGGAGGAACATGAGAATCACTTGAGGTTAGTGTTGCAATTGTCGAGGGAACATTATCTTTATGCCAATTTAAGCAAGTTCTCTTTTTATAAATAGTGGATCCATTATTTTGGGCACATTATTTTGGGCACATGATAATATTGAAGCCATTAGAGGATGACCAACACCTAGGATTCTCTAGGATTTATCATCCCATCACTTCTTTATAAAAGAAGGGAATTGATTTTGAATGTACAATAAAATGTGAAGAAAATTTTAATTTTTTGAAAGAGTTACCTACTAGTGCACCTATATTGATGATTGCTAACCCAAATGAAAACTTTGTGGTATGTACAGATGCATGCAAAGGACTTCGTTGAGCCCTCACTAAAAAAAAACATGTTGTTGGTTATGAATTTAGAAATTTCAAGGAGCATGAGAGGAATTATGTCACACATTATTTGGAGTTTTTTTTCCATAGTTTATGCATTGAATATGTGGAGACATTATTTAATGGGGAAGAAATTTAAATTAAAGATAGACCACAATGGTTTGAAATATCTCTTTGAGAAACCAACTCTAAATGTCAAACATACAAGATGGTTGAAATTATTAAGTGAGTATGTATTTGAAATCAATCATATCAAAGGAAAAGAAAACAAAGTTGTTGATGCACTCAATAGAAGATTACATCTCATGTATGCTACAACCATTAGTATGCATCATATAAATTTAAAGAGAATAATTTTAGATGTTGTTGTTACAGGCCAACATCACCTACAAATAAAAGAAATATTACAGTAGGAAGATTTACAACAAAGTTTCAAAGAGTATAATATGGAAACATATGGAGCACTTATGCATAAAAATCGAATTTCCGTTCTTGATTCTGAAGAAATAAGGAATTTGGTGCTAAAAGAAATGCATAATGTTCTATATGATGGACATCTCAGTTACTAGAAAATGATTGCAGAATTAAGAATTCAATACTTTTGGCTAGGGATGAAGAATTATGTTGTTGATTTCATTTCCATATGCATGGAATGTTAGAGAGTGAAAGATGAGTATACACACCCAACATGTTTGCTATAGCCATTTCCAATACCATAGAGGAAATAGGAAGTGGTAACCATTTATTTTATCACTAATTTTCTCAGGAAATCAAGGCAACATGATTCAATAATTGTAGTGGTGGATAAATTGACAAAGGATTTTAATTTTTTTCCAGTGAAGATGACTCATACAACAACTAATATTGCATAAATTTATATGAGGCAAAATTTCTAGGTTTCATGTGTTAGAAATAAAGAGATGTGCTCTTTTTTTCATAGACAATATAACAATATTGTCACCCAACCATAGGCACAAATGCCACCCCCGGGCACCTTAACCTTGACAGACAAAATAATTATGGTAGCATACCAATAACCAACCAAGGGTAATGCACCAAGAAAGAATAACCATAAACCAAGAAGAAAATCCAAACCATAACCAAGAGACCAAGTCCAACCAAAAGCCAAAATCTCAGTTGCAGCAGTTGCAACTGCACTCCCTCTCCAAACTTGCACATCACTAGTTTTATGCAGTTGTGAGTGAGTGAGTATCAAATGAGCTTTAGCGCCCTCTATTTATACTGCTGTATCTAACTTGACTGGGCCAACTTCTCTTAATAACTCAATATTAAATATTATCTTGATCTAAATTGTTTTCTAGGGTTATTATCCAATGTTTTAGAATTTCTCTTGCTTCCCAGAATATTCTAGTCTTGTCAAGGTTACACGTGGAGGTTAATACCTCCCGCAGATACCATAATATCGACACTCCCCCCTAGCTAGGGAGGTATCAAAGGAAATGATATTGAGCACAAACAAACCATTTAACCGGTAACATCATTATAGCCACACAAGTTATGTAACGCCCCCTCCATTACGATAACAAATATCAATGTACAAATGGGTAAATATATATTTATTTTTTTGCATTAGAAAATTTAAAATCGTCACAACATAAATTAATAACAATACAAGCAACACATGATCATAATCAATAATGACACAAGTCAACACTTTAACATAAATAATAGTGACACATGATCAACACATAAACATAAATAGCGACGTCGTTCAACACATCACACTCAACCGAAGAAAAATATAAATAATGATCAACCATATCATTGAATAAATAAAGAACTACCTGTCCAACCTATCCTGCATGGTTAGGACCTCCAAGACACATAAGAAACGTTCAATCCCAGGATTCATCCAATTGATTTTGACTATTTAAGGTCTCAGGGTTGGCGACTATTCTGATGAACAAGGAGGTGTCTAAATCTCACTAATCCAATCAAGATGAAAATCAACTAGATCAATTAATCAATCTTAATCATCAATTATTCATGGCATAGCAGAGAATTCTACTACAACATACATCAATTTAACAGATGCATTTACCACCTATGGATCATTCTAATGATAGTCCAACTACGATTTACATACATCAAATTTATTTCATGGTGCAAGAGTAATCATCAAATTTATTTTCATGGCGCAAGTGTAAGTTGATTACTTTATCCATCATACATCAACATTGATTTCAACATCGATATGCCAAATTTAATTATCCAGTCACATGATATCACATACAATTCACAATATTCTTTCGTAAAATTCTACCTACTTGATTAGCAAGCTAACAAGACTCTAAAATTAATGTCAATAATTAAGAATGTCACCTACAACCAAAATTCACAATCTCCATGAAATTAACCTTGTTCTGTTCCGATATAATTGTATTACTTCATCACAAATAAATGAAATTCAATCGATAAAATATTAACATCAATTGCCCTATTACAGAAATTACAATAACTGAAATGAATAATATCTTGATATCAACTTTTAGTAGGTAATATGAAACTAAATATACTCAATCCCTAAGTTCCTCAGTTATGCAAAGTAGTTCAACTTGAAAACACTCGCATCGGGTCTGTAAAGTGTGCAAGAAACACCATCGACCACGATAGCTTCCGCGCACATCCAGGGACAGACTTTACACTTCGTCGTTCAGAATCATGGAACAAGGGAAGTCGTCCAGGAGTTCCCTTCGTATCATAACTCAGGTAATGTACAACTGTTAGCCATGCTGAGAATTTATCCAGTGGATTTACTACACCCATAGAAATAGTAAAAGGAAGGTTTAAAAATTCAGAACCTCCATGACAACGATTTAATAACACTCGCAGGAATCTTGCGTGCAAGCAGAAAGGAGTAACCAAGTAAGGAGGTGACGGATTCAGACTTCTCTAATTTACAATGAGCGATTGACTCGCGGTTTTGAAGTGAGAAGAGCCCTGGGAGGGTTCCAGCGAATTCAGTTTCTTAGTTGCAAATTTTCTGTGCGCGCAACTATGATAGAATCCGTACCAATGCAAGGAGACCTGTAGCTGATAAATTGTGAGGCAAAGAGAAATGCAGAGAGAAAAAAAATAGAACAGTATATTGAAATGTATGAAGAAGTACAGAACTTGTTACAATGCAAGATGGTTGAGCTAAATATGCTCAAGCAAAACAAAAATAGAAAGTACAACTGTCCAGTACAGCTGGTAGTGTACAGTCAGACTGTTGAGGTTACATTATATTTAATACTCTCTCTTAAACTCAACAGTTACAATCATCAGCACTGACTATGCCTAAGTGTTGTCTCTGAAAATAAAAAACTGACTTTCCTAGTGGCTTTGTGAAGATATCAGCAAGCTGATCTCGAGAACCACAAAATTGTAGTGCAATGTCACCATTATTGACTAGCTCACGTATGAAATGAAACCGAGTGTCAATGTGTTTACTTTTCTTGTGAAACACATGGTTCTTAGATAATGCAATTGCTGATGTATTGTCACAGAAAATAGGAGTTGGATCATTTTCTGTTTGTGACATGTCTTTCAATAATCTTCTCAGCCACACAGCTTGACATGAAGCTGAAGTAGCAGCTACATACTCTGCCTCTGCAGAAGATATGGATACAATTGGCTGCTTCTTCGATGCCCATGAAATCAGGTTCGTGCCCAGTTGAAAAACATATCATGATGTGCTTTTCCTGTCATCTAGGATGCCTGCAAAGTCACTATCTGTGTAACCAGAAAGTTGATTACAATCAGATGTAGTGTACCATAAGCCAAAATGTAGTGTTCCTGCTACATATCTCAAAATTTGTTTTGCCATTTTCCAGTGTGAATCTTTGGGTGATTCCATG
>ML838051.1:70120-83241 GCA_009831015.1 Picea engelmannii | reverse complement strand
TGTCAGATAATGGAGGAGAGTACACCTCAAAAGAGTTTGTAAACTTTTGTAAAGATGTCGGGATTAAGAGGGAGCTCACCACTCCCTACAATCCTCAACAAAATGGTGTAGCAGAAAGGAAGAACATAACTATAATGGAAGCTATGAAGACTATGATCCATGATCAAGATATTCCAATGCACTTATGGGAAGAAGCAGCAAGAACAACAATGTATGTACAAAACATATTATCCCATAGTGCACTTGGGTTCAAAACCCCCGAAGAAATGTTCTCTGGAAAGAAGCCAAAAGTACCATCTCAAAATATTTGGCTGTCCATTGTTTGTACACATTTCGAAAGAGAAGAGAACCAAGCTGGACCCTTCAGGAAAGAAGGGAATATTTGTTGGATACTGTGAGGTCTCTAAGGCCTTCAGAATTTACATACCAGGTTACCATCATATTGAGATCAACAGAGATGTAACCTTTGATGAAGATGCAACACTCAAGAAATCAAGGAGATGCCAGCTTGAAGAAGTATATGAAGAAGAACCTGTAGCTCCCAGAGTTGCAGAACCAGTGAGGGAAGTCACCATTTCCCCTGATGAGGAGATTCCAGAAGATCATGATATGTTAAAATCTCAAGAACCTCCCCAGATGACGATCTCTCACAAGAGAAAGCCAACTTGGGCGAGGGAACTTATTCAAGATGGAGAGAAGTATGGTGCCCCAGAAGGTATCATGAGACAAGTCAGGAAACCCAAGCCATTCTCCAGTTATATGGATTTGATGTGTGATCTCTTAGAGAAGGAGCCTACTTGCTTTGAAGAAGCCATTCAAAAGAAAGAATGGGCAGATGCCATGACAGAAGAATACCAATCCATTATAAAGAATGATGTATGGGAAATAGTTCCCAGACCGAAGAACAAAGATGTGGTATCTTCCAAATGGCTATACAAGATAAAACATGTTGCTGATGGAAGTATTGAGAAATATAAAGCAAGGTTTGTAGCTCGTGTTTTTTCTTGAAAGGAAGGCATTGACTATGAAGAGATGTTTGCTCCTGTAGCCAGATACACTTCTATCAAAACCATCATAGCCCTTGCAGCTAAGATGAAGTGGAAGTTACACCAGATGGATGTGAAAACAACCTTCTTGAATGGTGTCATTGAAGAAGAAGTGTATATAGAACAACTCCAAAGGTTTGAAGTTGAAGACAAAAAGACTCATGTCTGCAGATTGAAGAAGGCTCTGTACGGATTGAAGCAAGCTCCTAGAGCTTGGTATGGAAGAATTGACAGTTTACTGACGAGCTTGGGCTTTACCAAGAGTAAAGATGATTCTAACCTTTACTTCAAGGTTATGAATGATGATCCTGTTATAGTGTTGCTGTATGTGGATGACTTATTCTTAACTGGAGAAGAAAAGCTCATCACTGATTGTAAGAAGAAACTTGCTATTATAATTTGATGAAAGACCTAGGCCTAATGCACTATTTCTTAGGTCTTGAGGTTTGGCAGAGCCCAAAGAAGATCTTCCTTAACCAAGGGAAGTATGCAGTTGAAATACTGAAGAGGTTTGATATGTTGGAGTGTAAATCCATGAATACACCCATGGAAACTAAGTTGAAGCTCATGGTTGATACTTCATCAGAATTGGTTGATGCTACGTTGTACAGACAAATCATTGGATCGTTGATATATCTGACGAGCACCAGGCCAGATATATGTTTTGCTGTGAACACCTTGAGTCGGTATCTGGTAGAGCCCAGACATGTTCACCTTGTTACTGCAAAACATGTGATGAGATACCTTAAGGGTACATTGGACTTTGGTCTTCGCTACAATGGAGATCAAGACTTAGACTGGAGGTTATACCGATTCAGATTGGGCTGGAAGTGTTTCTGACAGAAAGAGTACTTCAGGATGTTGTTTCAATTTGGGGTCAGCCATGACTTCATGGCAAAGTAGGAAGCAATCTAGTATTGCTCTCAACACAATAGAAGCGGAATACATTGCTGCATGTTCCGCCAGTTGTGAAGCAATATGGTTACAAAAGTTGTTGACAGGTCTATTTGATTTGGAGATGGAAGGAACCGTGATTCTAATTGATAACCAGAGTTGCATAAAGATGACAGAGAACCCTGTGTTCCATGACAAGTCAAAGCACATAGAAATCTGGTATCACTACATTTGTGATATGGTGCAGAGGGGAGCCATAAAGCTCCAATATGTTGGCACAGATGAGCAAGTTGCAGATGTGTTGACCAAACCTCTGTCTCATGTAAAGTTTGAGCACTTTCGAGACAAGCTTGGTATAGTCCGAAAGGACCTCCCTCGAAAGGGGGAGTGATGCTGCTGATACTATGGTATCCTGACCAATAGCGGGTAGCTCAATTAGGATTTTATATCCTAAGGGATTGATCATCCTTGGACAGATCCCGAAGGTCCGGTAAAGACGGTCTGTCAGAGTACCTGTGCATGTATATGCTAGCTATGGTTAGTAGTGGTAGCTTCGTTAGGATTTTTATAATCCTAGGGAATCTTATGATTCTTGGGCAGATCCCGAAGGTTCGGTAAGGACGGTTTGTCAGAGTACCACGTGGTAGCTCCATTAGGATTTTATATGCTAGGGAATCTTATGATTTCTGGGAAGCTCCTTAGGGACTGTCAGAGTACCACAAAATGTTGTTACACCTGCCTCATTTTGTTGCTCCATGATGATGTTGTTGTTCCAGCCTTCGTGTTGTGATGATGTTGTTGCTCCAACCTTTGTGCTGTGATGATGATGCTATTGTTGTTGATGTTGTTAATGATGATGATGTATTAGTCTTATACTAATTCATGTTGATGCTGATGATGATGATGCTACTCCAGCCCCATGCTGTGAATGATGATGAGAAAAACTTTCGATGATTTATAGATATGCCAGTCAGTGTTCCAGATGCTGTTGATGTTGTTTCCCTCTCTCTCTCCCGATGATGTTGTAGAATACCCTTCTTGTTAAGGGGGAGTGTTGAAATATTGCAACTGCAAAGAATATTCTATTTATTATTGAGTTATTATTCATCAAATCAATCCCCTTTTGTGGATTGATCATGTCGGGCTTTGTACTTGACCAAATCCCCTTTTGTGGATTGGTCAAAATGCTAATTAAGAAGTCGACCCCTAGGCCTAATTAAAGTGGTTTTAACTACTAAGAAGAGAAGTCGGCCCTGCCCAGTGAAGAGACACCTTTCCAGCGCCTGCTAGCTAGTATAAATAAAGGAGGCTAGCACCTCATTTGTTCACTCACTCATTCACTCATCAAGTGCACAAGTTTGGAGAGTTGTAGTTGGGAGAAGAAGGAAGAGAGAGGCGCATTGCTCAGTGTTGGATATTCTCTAGTGTTTTGGTTTATTGTCTTGGCATTGTATTGGCTATCTATATTAAGGAAGTTTTTGCTGGGTTTTCTCCCCCATGAGGGTTTCCTAGGATAAATGATGTGTATCTTGTGATTGTGTTTCTCTCAGTGATCCTATCTATGCTATTGTTATCTAGTAAATTGAAAAGAAACTTAATAGCTGCTCTAAAATTAACAGATTAGCATGGCAATATACATTAGACACTAGACTTAGATGGCCAAGTTAAGTCCTAACCATCAGTACATACTCCAGCTTTGCAGGAAAATGAGTGAAAAACTCAAAAATTATAACTTGCTTAAAAATTGATTCAAGCAAGAAATAATTAATAAGTAAAAAAAATAGTCTAGAGTTATGCACTCATAATCAAGTCTTAGGAGGCTAAGCCTTTTAGAATTTCATCATGCTAACTTCATCTTATTACAATTCCCCATGGGGGGTATGGAAATGCGGTATGAAGAAAAAGAAGAAGAAAATGAGGGGCCATGATGGCCGGTTGGACTTATGAACTCTGAATTTTAAACAAGTCTTTGTTCAATCTTTGGTGGCTTAACTGCAAGTCCATCCTAGTGCAACTTGGTGGGTAACAACACCCAATCTTGTCTAGAATAGTGGTACAAGCTTCCGAATTCCACCAGGAAAGATCTCCATTATGGAGAAGTCCCCAACCACTCGATCAACTACGACACAAACGAAATCCCTTCCTTATTGAAGGAACCCCCGATAAGGGTTTGTTTAGCAATTGGGTTTGATGAACACCTTATACCGACAAAGGGGAGATGAGGTCTAGTGCTTTGATCTCTCATTCCACGTGACTATGTAGCCCCTCAATGGATCGAACTAGTAGCCTTGGAGTAACCCAGAAATACCTGTGTCTATTCTACGAAGCACTATTACAACAAGCTAAGAAGAAAAAACATAGAATAATCAATCCACAATTTGCACTGGAAAATAAAAGTTCTGTTAAAATCGCATAGTGATCTCATAGTTCAAAAACAACCCATTTAGGTAAAGGGTTTAGCCTTATATAATTTTTTTTGTAACGACTAGTAAATTGCTCTCCCAAACTAATAATATTTGTCTTTTCATCCACAACCTGGAGACTAAGTCATATGATGAAAAATGTTTTTTTAAGAACAAAATTTTCCCATGAGGGGGTCGAATTGACTTTAAGAGGCAATGGTTTGCACAGAGGGATGTCCCAACGGCTTGATTGTGTCCACTCATACCCCAATGTTCCAACTCTTTTTGACCAATGACTCATTTGCATGCTCAATGGCTAGGAGAAAGGATCAAATTAATTTAGATGAGGGCCGATTCACTTGAGGAAATGTGCCAATGGATAGATTTTGGCCCTCAACCTCCAACGTTTACCATTTTTGACCCAAGGCTACTTTCGTTGGTCCAATGGCTAGGTGAGAGGTCCGATTTAATTTATTGAGGACCGCTTTCATTAATTGAGGCATCAATTTGCTTGGAGAATCTCCATGACTAGCTTTGAGAGGGCCGATTTAATTAATTGTCCACTTAGTCTTTAAACCCAACTCCCTTTGACCCATGACTAGTTCTTTTGACTTGGAAAAATACCCAATGACTAGCTTGGAAGGAGGTCGCCCCCATAATTTTGTCTTGATTTTGCTAGATCCACGCAAACATTGCTGAATTTATGGATTCCAACACATGGGTTTTGTCTGGAACGTGATTTACCTCGTCTTTGACATCAAATCTATCCTTGTATGTCATGGAATGACCCTCTTTTGCCACTTTTACCCATAAATATGCCTATCGCCTTTTAGAAGCTGATTTTTGCTTATAAACCTTCTTTTTGCCAAAATTTCAACGCGGCATGTCAAGTATATATCATGACGATCATTTTGAGCCCTTGTTGTATTTTTGGTCCTAGGACTTTGTGCATTGGGATTCGTGAACTACCTCGGGAAACGTGAAATACTGTGAATTGTGAGACTGCCAGGTTGAGAAATGTACATGAATATACTGCACCATGGCCAAGGAGATGCATAAAGACTCTATGACACACGCCCATGTGGGAAAATACATAGGCGTGCTTAAAACCATGGGCGGAACAAGTCCTACATAGTGCAATCACCCTTAAAAAGAACCAATGGCCCTCCCAAACCATGTATCTCAATAGATTCATCTCAAGGCCTCCAATCTTATCCAGGACAAAAGGAATTGAGACAAGTGACTAGAGGGACCGGGCATGGCCGACCATCAAAGGCCTTGGATACCATATACATAGTCATCCACATGGCCTACAAGGCTTTAAGACTTTCATCTGTCTCGATCTTACAATGGTGTTGTTATGAAAAATATAGGGTAGCTCTTAGGAGGTAACAACGCCCTAGTCCAAATTTGGAAACCTACTCTGTTAGGGCGCATTATCCTAGGGAGAGAGGCACTCTATTCTAGGCAACCTTGGTCTGTGCCCTAGTCCAAATCTAGAAACCTACTCTAATAGGGTGATTTATCTAAATTTAGAGAAGTATCTAACTAAAGATAACTAAGCACCTAACTTAAGAACAAAAAAACAATCTGTAAACAATGTCACAGGGTTTGCCAAACTTGAACCTTGAGGTTTGAAGTTTGGTGAACCTCAAAAAAAGGTTGAGGTTCGGCTCGGGTTCGGTTCGGGTTCACTTTACTCTATTCGGTTCAACCTCGTTGTATTTTGGTAAATAATTTTCAACATGTTTTAAATGGTGATCAAACGAAATGCTATGGAATGTGCCCTCGGGCCTCCATACAACCGTCAAATGTGACCTTCGTGACCTGTCCAACTTATATGACTCTGGATGTAGTGGTTGAATGTGCCCTACATCAATGGTGTGGATGCCATCTGTATGTTTAATCTGTAAATTTTTGGTTGCGAGAAAAATGAGAGTTCTGCCATTTGCGAATACCTTCATCGTTGTAGAGTTTGCATGGCCAATAGGTTAGCTAAGTTGCCAATTGTCAATCATCGACGATATATTAACTAAGTTTCCAATTGCCAATTGCGATTTTAGTAAGAGATCAGTTAAATAAATTGTCGGCTATGCTCATAGTTATATCTATATTATATTATATAAATAAAAAATTTATGACATAAATTCTCTATATGAACATAAAGTTATATATTACTTTATATAATATAATATTTATAACATAAGTTTTTTGTATTCATATAAACTTATTAGTGATTACTATATATAATGAATTTAATATATATGAATTTTGTTATAAACAATATGTTAACTTATCTTTTATTATATATATATTGAAAAATGTATATAGTTGGACTTAATGGTACTATTGGGGGGATTTGATAAGGGTAGCATACCGTCCCCCCCCCATACTTAACACCTTCCATCCTGGAGCCTTCCGCAGTGTAATAAACTTCGGTATGGCTATTACATGTACACCAAAAAGGCCCATGGTTCATTCTCCTATAAGAAGAAGGGCTAGAATTGGATAATGAATGACCAATTCAAAAGCCTAAGGTCAGCTTGAGATCTACCCCCTCTAAAGGTAATTGGCCCTAGTCCTAATGCACTAAATGCATAATCATAAGGACTCTATCCCTTTAAAAAATGATGAAAGAAAGAATAACTGCTTGAAACCTGAAAAGGGGACTTGCAATGCAATAAAGAATATCAAAAGGCAAGATAAGGGGTTCATAATGCAATAAGTATCGAGGAAAGGGGTGCTTCCTCTACAAAGGTGCTCATGAAGATGGACCAAATATGTTGCCTTGCATGTCAATGACACCATCACCATGAAGTCAACCCAACACATTTTCATCCACCATACTTACTCTTAGATGGGTTTTCTTGGGAAATATCCCTCTACCTGGGTACTGGCACACCTAATAAGGTCTTTTAATGGTTCTCCCATACCTAAACTTGCCAAATTGCATAGAATCCTAAGCTAATGTGAATTTTGAAGGGGATTCCTAATGTGAATTGCTTATGTGGCTTCTGGATTAAGTGATGACCTACTTTGTATGTTTCTAAGGAATCTTGAACCTTATGATTGTTGGTTTTACTTGATTCTATGGCTTTGACTGACGTGGGTACACTTGACATGGTCCTTTGGAGGACGTCCTATACCTTCACCCAGGACGTTGTACATTTTATACAGGACATGGCATATGTGATGCAGAGCGTTGGGTCACATGATGACTTGGCATACTTAGATGCATGCTCTCACACCTCTTGGGCCATGGATGATGGATATATGAGCTTTCATATTACAGATATGGTCATATGCATGTTCAGATGGGCAGGAAGCCCACACTTTTGGACAACGCACCCCGGGGACTTGTAGTCTTTGGATGGAGGACATTGCACTTGCACATGATTGGACACTCTTGGGAGACATGATGCTCCCTCTTTCGACCTTGGATGCTTGCCTTTGCACCTTGGACGTTGAGCACTTCAAGGATGACATCACACGTGTGAGGATTATGATGATGATGGGGCCAACCCCATCATTAGAGCATCCTTGGGTGATGACTTGGGGCACTTGACATGACCTTTTGATGAGGGGACGTGACATTTCACCTTGCTTGCACCACTTGATGATGAGATGTGGCCTTTGGAGGTCCCCTACATCCTCTTAGAGCATGACGTCACCCACACATGTGACCTTGGAGGACATATTTTGGTGTATTAGCATATTTGTCTATTGTTTAGAGGGTATTTGAGGGGTTGGCCTAGACCTACATCACTTGTATCATGGATTGATCATTGTTTTAGGGCTTATTGTGGACATGTGCGCTAGGGTTGCCTCATATAAAGAGGTTAGCGCTTTATTGTGTGTAATGTCCCGTTTTTCCTAGGCAGTCGGAATACCGTGGTGGTTTACACAGTTTCCCGTAAACCATTAGACGGATGAGCTAGGGAAACGATACTGGTAAAGTCACTTTCGAATTATAAAGTGAAAACTTAGGGAAAGTGAGTTTATTATTATTAAACCCCTCTTTGAGGGTATTTCTCTCCAATTAATAATTAAATGAATATTTTAACGGAGAAAAGGACAAGTGAATGAATAAAGGGACGATTGAAGGGGAAAAAGGTATGATTGACTATTCATTTTGAGAAAATTGTTTTGGAGAAGCTTGCAAGCTTGAGACGAGGGTTTCGAAACCCTTGGAGAGAAAATTCGGTTTCGAGGTTGAAACAATACCTCCTAGCTGAAGATCGGAGAAGCCACTCAGGCTTTTCATTTGCAGATAGTTGACATTGTGATCCAAGGAGATTTATCTGAGAAGGGTTTGGGTTTTAGTTTGAAGAAGAGAAGGCAATTCTTCTTTGGCACGTGGGAGGTAAGGAGCATTTTTCCTTGTGCTGGGCGCATTCTCCAAGTGTGGCTGCTTGTTTCCTTGTTGCTGGTCGTATCTCTCTCTTCCACAGGCTGCGTATTCCTCATTGCTGCGTGGGGTGTCAAACATTGAGGCTGCTGGTCGACTTCTTGGGTGGCTGGTCGTCTCCCTTTGATGCTGCGTGTTCATTTTCCTGCTGGCCGAGTTTCCCTTTCCTGTAGCTGCTTGTTTGCTTGTGGTGCTGCGTGTGAAGAAAGAGGGAGGTCTGTTGCTGGTCGATCTCTCTTGGTGGGTCGTATCTTGCATGAGGAGGGGCGCAATCATTGAATTGGGGGCTGCTCAACAGTTTGGAACAGATTGCAGGGACAGGAACCACATAACTCGTCCCATTTTCCCTCAATTTGTGTGGCAGACTGGGCACATTTGTATTGCTGCGTGTACGTTGGTGTTTCCAGCTCCGACAGTAATCTTACTCATCATCTTTAGGGAGGTATTTCACTGTACTTGGCTGTTATAATCTCAGCATTACTATCTAAATAAATCAGACTGAGTTTGGAATCGAATTGCTCATGCAAACGTAATTATTTTTCCATTATTATTTTGTGGGTTTGTTTAATGTCCAAATAATACATCATGCACTTCATTGGGGAGGCATAAGGGGTCAGAAAACCAATCAAATAGCAGACTAAACAAAGAAATACACTGCAGTCTATTAAAATTTCATTTCCAGCCATCAATTACAGAAGTATGCCAAGTGTTTGACGAAAGTCCAACACTAGAACTAGTAGGTTTTTCCCACTTCTACAACTTAGAATATTTCATTGTGTCAAATCATAACTCATCACTTGTGAGACATCACTTCTATTACTCTCTTATCTTCTCTTTTGATATGGAGTACTTGTGCGCACCTTTGGAAGGATTGTCGGATACTTTGTCTTGTTTTGGTGGATGATCTTTGAGCTAGGGTTTTCTCATGCATAGCGACTTGGATAAGTAAGTCTTCTTCTTGAAGTTTAAGCGTTTGTTCATGGTATATTTTGGTGAACGCTCTATATTGTCAAAGTGTTGCATGTTACCTTGTATGCTAGGCTCTTTTTGCTAGAAACCTTAGGAGGAATTAAAAGTCTTTATCCCCCTCCCTATTTTCATTCATCTTGTTTGTAGAAGCATTTAAGACCTAGTTTTAGGGATTAAAAGTCTTTATCCTGTTAAGGCTTTGTCTTGGCTAGTTCAAGATCTAGTGTTTATAAGGTCATAAACCTTAGGCTTTGAACTAGTTCACTTGAATCTTGAAGTTAGACGTCCTAGAAGAAGGAGACGACACCTAGGGTTTATAAGGCCATAAACCTTAGGGTTTGTTTTTTGAGTTTTGATCCTAGGCCTATACGGCTTTAGCCCTAGGGTTTCAAACCTCCATCTCTTCTTGGCTATCTAATAGATGGTGTTGCTTGACTCCATTTGCCCAAAGGGAACAAAACGACACTAGTCTTGAGCTCATAAAGTGGTACAAAAACCTTAACTTACTCTCTCTCTCTCTCTCTCTCAATGTGACATAGTAATTAGATTCTTAACCAACTCTCAACCCTCAAACTAGCTTAACGCTCGGCAAACTAAGTTAGATTATTGCTGCTGTCATAAATGTTTGCTACAGCCATTAGGGCTTGATTAGATTGCTGATAACTTACTTATTAATGTGGTTTAGGAAGGCTAAAATGATTGTTGGACACTTGGACCTTATTCCACTTGTTAAGGTCTATATTTTAAGATTTCATTTACTAATTTTGAAGGCTGATTTCTTGCTGCTGTTACAAAACATTCTTGGCTGGTATAACCATTGTTTACTGCTGCAATTTTACTACAACAGTCTTCTTACTTGATAGCTAGTGTTCTAGAAGTGATTATAAATTTTGTTAGACTTGGTAATTGTCATTATATGCTTTGATAAGCTTGTTTCACACACGTCAACCAATTACCTCGTCCAAACTCTTTCTAATCTTTCACATTTCCCTAGACCTAGCCTATCTTGTTGAGGTGACTAAGATAGAGGGCCGTAGGCTTGGCTAATCTTGCTATAGGATTCCTTGAGGTCATCACAGAAGCCTCCCTTGTGTTGGATCCGTCCTTCACTAAAATGAGGGAAGTACTTGCCTAGGTGACTGTGGCATTTACTTCCACTTGTTACACGAGTTTAGCATCTCCTGAGGGCTTTGCACAAGTGCCAAATTTTGTGATAACAGTATCAATACACTATGAGAGTGCAAGGGCCACTCCTATATAAAGATCAAAAGCAGATATAATGTAAGATCTGAACTCTAATATCTAGGAAAGGAAGTGGTGCTAGAAGATATGGAGTAATACATGGACTGGAAGGCTAAAAAAGCACAAAACTCTCTAGGGGGATGCCCCAAAGGAAGATACAAGGGGAAAGGAGAAGTCTTAGTGCCCCTTGGACCTGTTGCCTAAAGAGGGGGAGGAAGTGCTGCTACATGGGTTATCCACCTCTGTAAATCTGTCTTTCCTAGCTTCCGGGGTTGAAGAGAAAAAACTAATGATAGAAGACCGTCCAGAAGAGCTGGAAGAAGAGTTGATCCATGGTGTATCTCTCCGTCTCAAAGGAGGTGCTTGTTGCTGCTGTGTGGACCAACCTCTGCTAACCTCAAGTGATAAACTCTGGGAGAATCTCAGAATGCCAGCCAAAATAGTGCATGCTGGCTCTTAACCCTCAAGATTTTCAAGGGTGAAAATCTAGGGGTTAACAGTGCCTAAAAAAGATGGAGAGAGAGTTTTGAGACTCCTTGAAGAGGTAGTAAAAACGTTCCTGTATCTCTTATTAGATAGGACACCTGGAAATATAGTGTTCCTCTGTCTTGATCTCTTGCAAATGACATAGCTGGCAAATCCTGCCCTCCCGTGGAATCTGATGCTCGGCCTCTACCTGAAGTCTCTGTGATCCCACACAAAACTGGACCAGAGGGATCTTGATTGCATGTGTCTAGTGCCATAGCATGTAAGGGGGTCGAACAATGAGGCCATCTCTTAGCTCCAATAAGTGCTCTGCATAGAAGGCCATCCTGGGCTTTAACCCCCATGGTGGATTGAGCCAATGACCTGGATATACTTCCTATATGTGTCATCTATATTAATCCTGTTCATCTCCTTAGAGGCTTACTACTGCACATCTCAACTGCAATCTTCTGCAAGTACTACAAGGTAGGTACAGATCTGTTAAAGCGTGCTGAAGTACTGCTGAAGTAGAATCTACTGTGTACAGCTGCTCAAAAGGACAACACAGTCTGAGCAACAAGTAAAAGTTAAAACTCTAACACATAGTTTTATAGTTGTCCTCTCATATTCTCAAAAAATATCTGCAGTCTATCTTTCACAAAAAGCAGATCCCTTTCGGCAAAGTTTTTCTAAAAATAACAGAAGAAATCCTCCATAAAAAAGGTGTCCTCTTCTTATAATTTGTTCAAATTTTTCATGCGGGCAGTTCCAAAGCAGTTCCTTCAGTCTAAGAAACAACAGCCTATTTTCCATAGGAGCAGGAGCTCCTTCTTCTAAATATGGAAACGTTTTGTGTCTGCAAAAGTAATGTCTATTTTCTATAAACAGCAGCCTTAAACTTCCACAAAAGCAGTGATTTTTGTGTACTCAAGCAACAGTAAATCTATCCATCGAAACAGCAGTAGTATCCTCCTGAAAAGCAATATGGTTTTCTAAATTTAGCACAGCTTGGTGTCTATCAAAGCAATTGAAACACATGCTAAACTAATACAGAAGCAGTGCCCTTCTCCAATTTAAGGACATGCCAAATTTTAGGCAAAAGCAATGGCTCTTCTTTATGTGGCAGTCTTTTCTTAAGAATAAAGCAACACTTTTTTCTTAAAGTAAGACAACCTCATCTCAAGGAATATAATAATCTCCAAGGAAACGAGGCACTAAAGATAGGGCTGAATGAAACACTGTTTTCTTGCTTTCCTTCATGCATTCAACTGGCATGTTGAAGAAATAACGAGACAACCTTGTCCATCTTGTGAGGTGATAATCTTAAGCTCTTGGAGTGTGCTAGACTAACGCTAATATTTGGCACCGATTTTATGCTATTTTGAGTAGAAAGAAGAGTGCCATGGATTATCATACATCTCTCCTTCGATACTGTCAATAGTAAAATTATCTGCAATCTTGCTTTTATACGAGTGCCTTTTTGTTGCTGATACAAGTTGTTGAGGAAGTAGAAGAATTGTCTCTAGTACCTTGTTGCTTTTGACTGACTTGGTGTGCAACCGTTCCTGAAGAATACAATGATCCACATAGTTAATTTGTAACTTAAACATTTTCTCATCAAGCTGACTCATTAAATCAACTATTATTTGTTGCAAATCTGATATTAATGCACTGCTGGCATAAACTTGTCCAATT
>ML838051.1:30733-50420 GCA_009831015.1 Picea engelmannii | reverse complement strand
ACATGAAAGAAAATTGCTTGAAAGTAAAATGCTTGAAAAAGTAACTTGCTTGAAAAGTAAAATATGAACTTGGAAAGCAAATGTTGTGAAAGAGTGTGTAGGTTGATTTTAGCAAGTGTTAGGTCTCTCTTGAATTAAGGGGGGGATTAAGTGTGAAAGATACAAGCCTACACTATGTGACTACCCCTAATTCTTATCCCTTCAACCAAAAGGAAGTGCTGGGTGCTCAATAAGAAGAACACACAAGGTTCTTCCCTAGCTCCACAGGTCAAATCCAGAATGCTTGGGCCCTCAACAAGGAGGACACGTAGTGCCGTGAAACCGTCCCTGGCTTCAACCCCTTTTAGCGTCCCAAGTCACCTCTTTTGGTGGTAGAAACAATAATAAATTGGGTGCCTAGTTAATCTAGCCTCTGAATCCTTTGCCCTTTCTTAATTACCCAATATCCACAAAGTGGCAAGGGGAGGGAATACAGGGCAAAGACGGGGCACAAATTTGATTACTTTGCAACAAGTTAAAACTTAAACTAGCCTTCATGATATTGCATGGATGACAAAGCCAATCACTATAGAAGGTGTGGGCAAAATTAAATAAATTAAATAACTTGAAAATAAAAGAACAACCTCACAACTATGGCACAAGATGGAGGACAAGCCCACTGGTTTTGGCCAAAGTGGGTAAATAAAAGTAAAGCAGAAAATTAAACTTTAATTTAGCCTTCACGATATTGCATGGATGACAAAGCCAATCACTATGCAAGGTGTGGACAAAACACGAAAACTTATTTACACTTTACAAAAAATGTTGAAGTAGAGAGAATGCAAGTCCAATAGACTCTCTTGGGCTGCTTACAATGCTTAGAAAGTGAGAATAGAGAAGAGGGTTTGGTACCCAAACTCTTGGATGCTTCCTTGAGTCTTTTGGGGCCAAAAATATGCAGAAATTTTCCTTAAACCTGCAAAAAACAATAAGCTTTTCTTGTTGGAAATTGCTAAAATGACTTGAAACAAGTTATTTTTATGATAACACAATATACAAAAATGATTTAATAAAAATTTGAACATCAAAAGAAAGATTAGATCGCAGATTTAGATAAAAATAATGCTAGAAATTGATAGATATGTGTCTGGAAATGAAAACAGAAAATGTAAGAAGCTTTAGATGGCTAAAAAAATGGATTTCCAGATTTGAAATCCACTCCTCCAAGCCTTTGCTTGTAGATTTTGTAAACCCTTGCTACAAGATACAACAAGAAGGTGAGTGTGTTCTAATAACTTGCAAAATACTTTCCAAATTTACAAGAAACAACTCACAAAGACTAATAGTAAGACTACTACTAATCTATCCCAAACAAAATACTTTGTTTGGGTCTCCAAGTAAAATTGCAAGCAAGGAAATACAAAAAAAATAAATTGCAGGAATATTACCTCATGAACAAACCAAACAATGGCTTCAAGAATACTCCAAGAGACATCAGATATCCTCCAAAGTTTCTATTTTATTAACCAAGAAAAGATTTGCCTAATGGCACCAAGAATCATGAGAGAAAATGGGAGAGAATGAGAGAGAGAGGGGAGAAAGAAGAGATAGATTTTCGCATAATAAAGTAGTTGTGAGAATAGATGTTCAAATGAGGAGTGGGAGGCTTTCTTTTATACGAGGGAGAGAGGAGAAACCCCTCTTGGATAAATTACAAGCGTCACCCATCCAAGAGAGAGAGAGAACAAGTAAAGGAAGAGACACTTTTAGGGTTTTGGTAGTGAGTTAGGGTTTGAGGGATGAGATGTGAAGGGGGAAAACCCTTTTTGACTTGTCAAACATGAGGTTAGGCTATAGGAAGGGCGCACTTAGGGTTTTGACACTTTTTTCACTTTAATTTTTATTTTCCCTTGAGTTCATGAGCAAGGGGGGCGCACTTTTCACTAAGAGGACATCACTTTTTGTTGTTGGCTTGGCATGGGGGGGTCTTCTAAGTGGAAGATCACTTTTCCAACTAAGAAAATACATTAGGAATCATTTCCCCACTTTCTCTCATGATTTTAGCCATTTTTACAAAATTTAACTTTTTTACCTTAGCCAATTGAATGTTGACTTTTGACTGACTTGGACTCCTCATGGACAATGACCTAACAAAACTTGTCCAATTGAGCTGAAACTTGGTCCAAGGGTGTAGGGGGTCATCTGCCATTTGATTTGAGTACCCACACTCGTATACAAAATCCACGAGGACCAAATTTTTACATTTTACATAAAAAATAATTAAAATTTCCAATTAATGGAAAATTTTAATAATTAAAAAAAACCTATCAAAACTTAACGGAATTCCACAAGACTCTAGGAGATGTCTACCATGATCATTTACAACATTTCTAAACCTTAGTTACCCCTTGGGCTCAATCATTAGAACTCCTTTCACCACTTTGGAGGATTTTGTGAGTGAAAAACTCAAGGATAATTAAAATTGCTTGGTAGGCCAGATTAATTACCTGAGGAAAAAAAACACTCAATGAAATGACTTCCCTAATGATAAAGTCCTAGGAAACTAACTGAAAATTGACTCATGCTCACATATTACATTATTATCCTACGCAGGGTAGCAGACATTCCGAGTACATAGAAAGACGTGTTGGGGGCAAAACTTGCCCTGCTGAGCCATAAGTCTTCAAAATGTGTTGTACCACAAGGTACATCTCTTCATGGTACATGACGTTGACACCTAGTCGAAATAGGTTGTCAACACCCTCAATGCCATAAATAGGGTCTTTATAAAAAATCAGATGACCAAGATCCCATCTGCGTCTGCCAGTCTGTATGAAAGTGTCTATAGGCTCATCAACCATATCTAAAGGTTCTTTTAGAAGACCATCAACATAAATGATCATCTCTTTGTCTTCATGTGCAGGAGGAGTAGAGGCATGGACGTCTTCAACAGGTTCCTCAAATTCATCATTGAGGCTAGTTGCTCCTTCAACTTTATGAACAGGAGGAGAGCGCGGCTGGACAACCTCAACTACATCAGGCGGGAGCAAAGATAATGATGCCTCAACATGTTGCGCTTCATCAGGATTCTTTTTTCTCTTCATGGGCATGCTCCTCCATCGCCTCTTCATGACACACGGCTTGATTCTTAATGCATAATGCTTTATGTGCCTTTTTTCAAAAAGATCCGTCGCATCCAAGGGCTCCTCTAATACTTCTTCACTTCCAAATTCACAAAATAAAGTGTCATCAAGATCTTCAAAAAGATTACAACTCATCATGTTCTCTTCTTGATGTGCGGGAGGAACAATGGCTTGGATTGTTGAGATTTGGGTACCTTGGGAAGTAGTCCCCTTGTGGTTTTGAGTCTCTAACCACAAGTGGGAAATACTTTGGTACTATGTACCTTGTACTTTATGTCTAATTCAACTTTGACTTAACTTAAGTCAAAAAGTTGAATTTTTGTTACTTAGGGAAAAGTAACTAATTATTCACTTTGTCGGTGAATGAGAGGACATAAAGTGAACTTAGGGAACTTAACCCAAAGTGGGTTTGTGAGTGAGATTATTGTGGGATGATCTCAACCTTTGATTAGAGAATGGATGGAGAGATCTTAGCCATCCATCTCTTAGGTTTCCTTATGGAGGTTCAAGAGGGCCACATAGGGCCTAAGGAGGCTCATTCTATCTTTTGTTCACTTGGAGAGGAAGAGGAGAGCAATGGAGATGGGAATGGAAGCAATGGATGAGGGTTTCAAGGGAACCTCCTTCCATGGAGGGCTCTAGGAGGCTTTGGCTTCCATTATTTTGCGGTGTTGATGCTTGCTTGGCGGAGGGCGCACTATAGGAGGAGGGTGCACATATAGCAGGGAGGTATTGCACTTGTTAGATTGCCTTGATGAGAGTTTTGTTGGAGAGGTAACACACAAGGTCAGGCTTGTGTGTAAGGCTTTCTTCTACAAGTTTTCAAGAAGCAAGGGCGCAAACTTTTAGTGGGATTGAGCAACAAGGGAGAAGGGCGCACCATGCTTGGGCGCATTTACCTTCTTGGACTTGTATAGCAGCTTGAGAGGGGTTGCCATTGTATCAGGTTCATTTTTTTCATGTACTTGTTGTATCTCACATTCTTTACATCACATATATAGACTTATATTCCAAACTGGTTTTCCCCAGGGGGGTTTATCCAAGGTTGTGTTGACCAAAAACCTTTGTGTCCATTTTCACGTATGCTAGAGTTTAGAACAACATTATTTCAGTTGTAAAGATCTAGAGGTGTGTTACATATTTAAGGCATGCATGTGCTAACCTATTGGCTACTAAAACTACATGCTAGAGCACCTTAAAAGCTTATGTAACCTTAACAAAACAACATAAAAGTTCCTGAACAGTTTGCTGTTATAAAACAACAACAAAGAAGTGTTTGACAGTTGAAACTTAGAGCCAACTTGAGGTCAAAGACGGACCTAGTTGGCAGCCTGTTAGGACCTCAAAAAATCTTCATGGATGTCTTCATCAATGGAAGGGTAGATATGAGCACTTCTTTTTCATCAAATGTCTCGTCTGGATCTTCAACATGAGAAAATTCATTGAGATCTTCTTGGTAACTTACTTCATATGTCTGTTCTTTGAGCACTTCTTCATCGTCAAGGGAAGGAAATAACTCTCTTATGCGATTCATCATTTCCTTAGCAACCTTTTCCTTTTCCATCTATAAAAATGCCATCTTCGAGTCATAACAAGTTCTGGATGAGGGTTCATCCCATGGTGCCATAATTCCATTGACTGAAAAGAAACCTCAATGGAGTCGCTAGGTGAGATCAAGTCTCATCAAAGGAGGGAAAGGGGGAAAGAGGAAAAGGTGAGTTCATGGAAAGTGGAGTCGCTAGACAAGCTTCAAGGGAAACTTATCAACGGTGGAAAAAGGGAATGTTCTTCAATGGAGTCGCTAGGAAAGCTAAGGGATAGAGGATTTGGGAGGGAAGCTTGCCAAAGTGTCGTTAGGGCACGGAGAGGATTCAAAATCCTCCTCTGCAACGACGCTAAAATGTTATCGTAGAAGTTGTAAGTTGGGCAAAGCTCGATCCAACCACCATTTGACGACAACTTAGAGAGCACCTACCCACTGTCACCTTAGGAAGGTGTTCCTGGCACTTTAGAGGTGAGATAGTCACCTCAAGGGGGGAATCCCGGTGACCCTAGGTGGGATTGAGATGAAAAATGAGATGTATGGATGGATGCCCCTAAAGGTCAATTCTAGATGGTAGAAGGAACTTGGAAAAGAGTCTTGGGAAAATGGTTGCCAAATGAGTTGAGTGACCTGCCGAGAGTAAAATACCTGCCCGAGACACAATGAAAACCAAGTATACTTATAATATGTTAGTTGGACAAGCAAGTTAAGCTTGCTGTCCCTAATTGCAGCAAAAGTCAATGATATATATCAGCATATAGGAGATATAAAGGCTGCAAAATAAGTGCTAAAAGTGTAATTGAATAAGCAAGAGACAAGCTAGTGAAAGCTAGCTTAAACCAACAATGATAAAGTAATACTTTAGCACAAAAGAAAGGATGAAAACAAAAGCTTATTGCAGTGATATTTATCAGCCTTATGGCTGTGGCAAACCAATCTTTATAGCAGAAAAATCAGCCAATGAAAATCACTTCTAACTTGCTCAAAAAGTGGGCTAGATTTAGTAGTTTGTTAGGGCAAAGTTGTAGCCAATTCCTAGGGTTAGTTTAAGAGTTATCTAGGGTTAAAGAGTTAGTTTTTCTGCAGCCCTAATCGTTGTAGGTTAGTTTTGTAACAACAAGAAGTTTTAGTGGATGAAAGACGACACCTCAATGAGGCAAGAAAGCCTAAGGCTCAAGGAACAATTTCCATGTGAGAGAATTTTAAAACTTGAAACTTTCACGTTTACCAATGCAATGTTTTGTTTCTCCAATGCAATGACTAGTGCCTTTAGTTATGGGTTAATGGGGTCAAAAGAAAAGAGCTAAAGCTACTACCTCCTTAGGGTTATAAATACTCTTATTCCCCAAGGCAAGCAACATAGCTAGGGTTTTAAGACTAAAGGGTGTATGCACTTATACTTCCTTAGCAAACCCTTGCAAAATAATAATTCTATGCTTGAAATTATGATGAAGCTAAAGTAGGGGTGTATGCACTTATTGTTGAATTTTAATGATTAGCTCATGCACATGTAGTTTATTTCATTTAGCATGTACTTGAACCATAAACAATGCAACAATACCATACACAAGTGCTGCTATAACCAAGATCACAAGAAGAATAACCGTGCACAAGAACACAAGAAGTATCCTGGGAAAACCCTTCTCAATCAAGGGAAAAACCCAACAATCCTTTGCTATATTCTCAAGAGAAGATCCCCCACACCATAGACCTTAGCACACAAGAGGGTGCTTACCAAAACCTAGAAACTAGTGCCCAAGAGAGGTGCACACTTCAGCTGTACAAGTGCTTGCTGAAATTATGAGATGACAAGTGAGTGTGTGTGATCCACAATGGGGATCCACTCTTATTTATACAAGAACTGACATAATAAAAGGTGTCTATTGGCACAATAGGGCCGACCTCATTAACTCAATAATATAATTAATCATTACACAATATTAATTATCTTTCACATGGTGGGGTCGACTTGTACCCTTTCTAGATCTAAGCTTAATTTGTCAATTTCAAAGAATAGATCTAGGCAAGTTTTAAGCAATTTTTTTGGTCTTTTCACCTAGAATTTAGATCAAAGTTATTGCTTGGTTTTAAATTTCTGATCAAGCTAATTGGCTGCCTTATGTTTGCTGTTTTAAAACAGCAAACAAAAGCATTCAAAGGAGCCTAAGTTAGGTCCATGCAAACTGCCCAAAAGGCCTAAAAAAATTGCATTTTGCCTTAGAAAATTTTCTAAAAACTTTTGATAAATTTTTTTATTGTTTAAAATCTTTCTCATCATTTTCTAACTTTGTTTACTTGCTGTTTTCTTGCAGAAAATACAGGTCCAAGAGGAGATTTTGCCAGTTTTTGGGCAAAATCAAGGCTCCCGGGGCACCCTGGGGGGTTTCAACTTCGTCAAAAGGAAGTTTTTCCTCTTGCTATCTTTTTCTTGTATTCCTCTAAATGATCCAATTATAAGGATCCCTTTCTTTCTAAAGAAGCTAAAAGCTTAAAGAGAACTTCGGTTCTCCGTTGTAATAGTGCAATAAGCGGACCCTTTGTGCCCAGTTTCTTCATTCCCGTTAGGGGGATTTGTGTTGTTGGTGTGGTTTCTTTATTTTTGTGATTGATGCATGCTTAAAATCTAGTAATCAAACACACAAGTCAAGTACATCGGACACACTACAAACACTCTAATTTTATGCATGTTAACCAAGTCTTAATCTACCATGCATGCTTAGTTAGCTTTGCTTCAAGTATTTTCTTTTTTTTTAATTAGTCTTGCAACAATGTTCAAAATTCCAAAAGTATCTTGTAAATCTTTTCTCAACTACAAAGCAGGGTACATAAATTTAATTGTTGCAATTCCATCTTTACACTTTCAAGTGTTTGTGCAAGTACTTTATTTACAAAGCAGGGTGTGTGATCTATCTATTTCAAGCTTTTATCAAGTAATTGAACCTTGCTAGTTTAATAGGACAATCTCTTAAGTTGTCAGTTCATTGGGAGGAAAATGCCTAAGACGGTTTACCGTGTTGTACATCCAACACTTTTGGTGAGTTTACTGGTGAGACCATTGGGTTTCGGTAAACTCTCAGCAAGTCCAAGCTGAGAACAAGCTTCCTAAGGGGCCAAACACTCTTCACTAATTAAATACAAAATTTACCTTAATAAAATATTCGATCTACTCTGCCCACGACTCCTTTTAAGGCACTGGTTAAAAAGTACTTTTATTTATGTGAGCAGTTACACTTATGCATCTTGTCTAACTTTCCTTTATGCTTTTAAGTCTTGCAGATATTGCATCCTTTGATTTATGAATGTCTTATGAGCAAAGTATTTTTTATGATGATGATAAATGCTAAGTGTTAAATGATCTAATTTTATTTTAAGCAATAAACTCCTAGATTAAGTGTCTTTTTCTTTCTCAGTTTAGAAAAGCCCTAGATTTATTTTCATAGGGACTACCCCTCTTGGCTTTGCTAGGAGTTGGCCTAGACAGAGGAGTTGAGGATCAGGTGACAACACCTTGACTCGAAACTTGCCCCCAAGGACACACCAAGTGGATTGAAGGTTTTTTCCACGTTAGCCCAGTTGTGTATAAGGACGACAATAGGTCCCTCTGTTTCTTGCTGAGAAGCTTTTTACTGCTTTCTCGGGGATCCCTTAACAAAGCATCTCAAGGTTTCGTTCTTTGGCTTCTATCTTATCCCAGCTACTTTTACCCTCTGGGCCTTTAGCCCCTTCTTCCCACAAGGTAAGGTACAACCCTTAAATATTTAGCCAACCCAATGCCTGGACTAGTGTAATGGGATGGATGAGTGGGAGAAAGATGGAAAGTGGTAAGTATGGTGGGAGCGGACGATGGCTTCTCATGAACCCCCCAGTGGCAACTCAAACCCTATGGGTACCAGCTTACTAGGGCATCCTTTCATTTCCCCAAGATATGGTCAAGTGGAGAGGTATAAGATCCAAGCACCCGTTAGAAGCAAAAAGAATTGAATGCACATATTCAAAGGTTTTGAGGATCAAAGTGACACATACCATGATACCCGGACTCATTACCTCATGGAGCAAGACCCATCTTTGCTATAGGACCAGGCTGAGGTGACGGATGCTGCTGCTGATGACAAAGTGGAGGCACTGAAATATGAAAAGATGGGCCCTCCAGGGCCATGCTCAAGTCGATCTGGCTCTCGGTACTCCATGTCTAGGACCTGTGGGCCTCGAGACATAATCTCCTTAGTTATGCTTAAATTGGGGGATAACAATATCTATCCAAAAACCCTGTCATGCTTACTCAACAATGCTTGAATATGTACATGATGATGTTGTCATCCCTCTGCATGTTTATGAGCTGTATTCAAGCACTTGGATCCACACGCTACGTCTCTGTGCCTGAAGATGGCCTCCATACTTTTGGTTGACACAATCTTAGGGCCACCATCTGACATTCCCCTCAGAACGACCTTCTTGCCATTTGCTGTATTGAATTTCATCTCCATTGCCTGGTAATTCATCGCAAATTCTCCTAAAGAATGAAGCCACTAAACACCCAAGACTATATTAGTGTCTGCCAAATCAACCGCATAAAAATCGTCGGTAAATGTGTAGTTTACCAAAGTCACAACCAACCTCATAATATTCTTTGTGCATGTCATATTAAATTCATTAGCCAATGCCACGTTGAACCCCTCAAAGTCCTCTGTAGCAATGCGTCACCTGACCACTAACGCTGCATCAATGAAGTTGTGGGTCGCCCCACCACCAATCAAAGCTGTGACACGCTATCCCTGTAGTACTCCTGTGACTCTGAAAGTGTAGTATTTAGGGGTGCCTGATAGAGTGGTGATAGTCCCACCCTTGGCCTCCACACAAGGCTACTCATCATGCGAGTCTCCCTGCTCGTTGCTCTGTCCCTGTGTTGCTTCCTCCTCTCCCTCGTCACTGTCTGAGTGCACCTCTATATAGTATACCTTGCCCTTCCCCATGCACCTGTGTCTCGTCTCCCAAGGCTCTTTGCAACCGAAACAAAGTTTCTTTCTTCTCAATTCGTTGAGAGTTGCCTCATCCAACTTCTCCTTTCCGGTCCACTCCTTTTGGAAAGGTTTCTTATCTTTATTTTTCTGGGGAATGAAAGGCTTCGAGAAAGATTTGTTCTTTGGGACTGCATCCTTCATGTCCCTTGTTTTGATGATGGCGTCCTAAAGAGACTCTGTTTTGAAGGCTTTAACCCAACCACGCAATGGCTCGGATAATCCTTCAGTGAAGAACATAACTAGCCTCTGTTAGGATATATCTGTCATCGTGACTGCAAGCCTCTGGAACTCTGTAATGTAGGCATCCAGTGTAATGTACCTAAGTACCGCTGTTACAAAATTGTTACTGCTGTGGTAATATCTAAGTGTTTCCTAAGTATTGACTTTTGTCAAAAACTTAGGCTGTAAATGTCCTTTCACTGCTATAACTGCCAGTTACTGCTGTGTATTTTAATTGATTTTGTGAAGTTTTATGGGTTGATTATACATGGTTTGATTGTGCCAAAAAAAACTCACTTTAACACAACAAAGTATGGGACAACAAGCATAAAAGCCCACAATGCATAACTGACTTTGTTGAGAAAACACAACAGAGATTTATGTACCTATTACTTGCATATAACTAAATAATGATACCAACAATAACTCACAGGATTTCCTTGATATGCTTCAATCTAATAGCACCTTATTGCTTGCAAATACAAGGAGGAATACATATACTGTAATAGCAGTTTTGTGTGCAACAACTCTCCCGGAGGTATACCTTTGTATATATATATATATTATATTTCACGGAAAATGCAGACCTATGGGTAGTAAAATCGACTCAGCAAGTAATATATATTCACCCTATAGTTAAATTCGACCCCAACAAGAGAAAGAAGTTATCAACACTCCAAAATTCGTCCCCACTGAAGGAACTCGGCCTAGGCCACTGCCAAACTCCCCCAGCATAAGAAATCTGTCCTCCCTCTACTGGAAATCACCCCCACAACCAAGAGAAAGTCGATCCTTGCAACAAATAAGTTTCAGCTTCCAAGGTGCGCCCTCCACAGTTAAAATTGCCCCCCTTTTCTCAAAGGAAACACAGTCACAACAACTGCATTTTGTTCCCCAAGAAGAACTCGCCCTCCAAGAAGACAAACTCAATCACACATTATGAAGAGAAAACATTCTCACAACAAATAACACAACTGGCATTGAAGCACAATGAAGAGATCAAAGTGATCTCTTACCACAAAATGACTAGCTAGGGTGCATCATTGCAATACCGAAACCAATCCTAGGGTTTGTCACCAAAACCCTCAAAACCCCAAGCTCTAAGAGCTCTCCAAGCCAAGAGGCCAAATACAAAATAATCAATCATCATAATGAGAGAATAGAAGCCCCTATCTCTCTTTTATAGCCCCTTTCACCTTTTTTCATTCAAGTGAATTTTAATTCATCTTTAATATTTCTTCATAAAATCACTTTATTAATTTAATGACCCTATCCTAGGGATAACTAAGGAGATTATGTCTCGAGGCCCACAGGTCCTAGACATGGAGTACCGAGAGCCATATGACTTGAGCTTGGCCCTGGAGGGCCATCTTTTCTTCAACGCCTGCTATCTATCAACAACAACAACATCCATCCCATCGGCCTGATTTTGATGTAGCAGTGGGTCTTGCTCCACGAGGTAATGAGTCTGGCTATCATGGTATGTGTGTCTATGAAAGGTCATCATCCATTCCTTCCATACTTACCACTTTTCATCATTGTCCCTCTCATCTTTCCCCTACATTGGTTCGGGCATTGGGTTTGCCAAGCTAGTAAGGGTTGTACCTTGCCTTGTGGGAAGAAGGGGCTAAAGGCCCAGAGGGTAAAAGTAGCTGGCAAAAGTTAAAAGCCAAAATGAAACCTTGAGATTCTTCGCCCAGGGATTCCCGAGAAAGCAATAAATGGCTTCTCAGCAAGAAAAGGGGACTCGTAAAATAAAATAAAACTCAAGATCTAGTTGGTGGATAGGAGGTTTCATCATGAGCCAACCTATTAGGTCCATGGACATGTAGCGGTATGACATTGCCATCCATCTGGTCACCAAACCAGGGTAGTGGCTCTTGGTGGCATAACCAAGAGAAAGGGGGTCTCATCACGAGCCACCCTTCTAATTTTCGTGAAATTCTTGTGGGTAACGCTGTCACCACTGGTCACCACGCGAGGACAGTGTCCTCCAACTATTCTCTTGAAAAGAAAAAGCAATAAGACAAAGAGTAAATTGAATGGGCTGGGAAACAATAACATCCATGACAAGGTGCAACTCACCCTCTACAGAGGCACCCATAGGTAAGACCTACATTTCCCTGTTATCACTACACCCCTTGCCTAAACATTCCCTACACCATCTCATACATCTACATGCCTTAGATTGGTCTTCGAAACACCCCAAACTTAAGGAGGATTAGCCCAATAGGACATCCTGAGACCCTCTCCAAACCTGGCTTGTTAAACTGCATAAAATCTTTGAGCATTTGTTTGGGTAAAGGGGGGTTTGATGCACATATTTGGGCAATTTGATTATTAGAAGTGATTGACATTGCTATGATCCCTGCGACTTATGAGCCCATGGAGCCCGTACTTGTTGTTGCTGCAGGACCATGCCCGACGGACAGGTACATATGGGGAGATGATTAGTTTAGACCTCCATGGGGCTAAAAGCCCACTAGATGGATGCTGTGACCCTAGCCAGGGGCAGAGAGACACCAGGGGCTTGCACCGGAGAAAAACAAGGACGTTCCACCAGAGACACTTTGGCAAGCCTGGACCTAGGGGGATCTTTCTCTCCCCCCTGAACGTTGGCCTTGGGAGGCCCATGACATCACCTTTGTGACCCTAGACGTCACCCAACATCAGATGGACATGATGGAGGCAGTTGTGTGCCAATTGGCACGTGTGGCATCATCCGGAGGCCTTGGAAGGCTTAACGTTTTGCTCATGGAGCCTAACGTCCCACCTATGAGGCCCAACGTCACCCTAGGAGGGCATGACGTCACCTCTACTGCACTTTTTAGGGTTTAATTCTTTAAATTTATGTAAAAACTAGATTTTTAATGTAATTTGGCCATGTGAGCCTTTTTTGATCTAAATTGTAATTAAAGGTCATGATTATTGTATAAATAAGGGACAAATCTCTTATATTTTTCATCATCTTTCACTCACACAAGTGTGAAGTCTGAAATTCGGCCCTCTTTAAGGGTACTCGGCTGAAATTAAGTGGTGCACAACTTCTTGGAGAGGCTATTTTTGGTGTGTTTTGGCATTTTCATGGTGGAAAGTCTTCAACTAGGGTTTTGTGGCTAGATTATTCTTGATGAAGTAAGTAAAATTTGCAATTCTTCATTTATTTTGAATGGTTATGGTATATTTGCTTGTTCATTTCTAAGATTATGAAATTGCTAGTTTGAAACCCTAGTGGAGAAGCACATGTTATTGTCCTTTTCCTTATAATTTTCAACCTACTTGATTTTGCTAGAAAACATATCTTTTGAAGAATACACTAGAGCCCTACCTTTGTAGCACTCTAGTAGCATTGCTTCATTAGCTTCATATATTTTATTTCAAGCTTGATCTAAGCAAGAAGGAAATCGCTAGGGCCTAGGGTTACCTACTTTCTAGCATTTTTTCCTTCTAGGGTTTTAGATATTGAGGACTTAGGTTACTAACACCTTATTATCCCCTAACCTAGGGATAACTAAGGAGATTATGTCTCGAGGCCCACAGGTCCTAGACATGGAGTAGCGAGAGCCAGATCAACTTGAGCATGGCCCTGGAGGGCCCATCCTTTCATTCTTCAACGCCTCCACTTTATCAGCAACAACAACATCCATCACCTCAGCCTGGTCCTGTAGCAGAGATGGATCTTGCTCCATGAAGTAATGAGTACTGGTATCATGGTATGTGTCACTCTAATCCTCAAAACCTTTGAATATGTGCATTTAATTCTTTTTGCTTCTAACGTGTGCTTGGATCTTATGCTTTTCCACTTGACCACACCCGGGGGAAATGACAGGATGCCCTAGTAAGCTGGTACCCATAGGGTTTGAGTTGCCACTGAGGGGATTCATGAAAGACCAACGTCCACTCCCACCATACTTACCACTTTTCATCTTTTTCTCGCTCATCCATCCCATTTACATTGGTTTGGGCATTGGGTTAACCAAATATCTAAGGGTTGTACCTTGTCTTGTGGGAAGAAGGGGCTAAAGGCCTAGAGGGTAAAAGTAGCTGGAAAAAGATAAAAGCCAAAAGAGCGAAACCTTGAGATGCTTCGCCCAGGGATCCCCGAGAAAGCAATAAAAAGCTTCTCAGCAAGAAACAGAGGGACCCATAAAAATAATAAAACAAGACCTAGTTAGAGGATAGGGGGTCTCATCACGAGCCATCTTATTAGGTCCATGGGCATGTAGTAGTATGACACTACTAGCAGCTGGTCACTACGCCAGGGTAGTGGCTTTTGGTGGCATAGCCAAGAGAAAGGGGGTCTCATCACGAGCCAACCTTCTCATTTCCGTGAAATGCTTGTGGGTAACATTGCCACCACTGGTCACCACGCCAGGGAAGTGTCCCCTAACTAGCCTCTTGAAAGAAAAATCAATAAGAATAAAAGATAAAGGGCATGAATGGTCTTGGAAACATTTGCATCCATGACGGGTGCAGGTCACCCTCTTCAGAGGCACCCATAGGTAAGCCATACATTTCCCTGCTATCATTGCACCCCTTGCCCAGACATCCCTTACCACCTCATCCACTCACATGGCCTAGATTTGACTTCTCCCAGAAACATCCCACATCCAATGAGCATTAGCCCAATAGGACGTCCTAGCATTTCCTCCAAACTTGGCTTGTAGATTAGTATAATGTCTTTGAGCACTTGTCCAGGTAAAGGGGGTTTTATGCACATGTTTAATAAACTTGATGATTAGATGTGATTGACATTGCTATGATCCTTGTGACTTATGAGCCCATGGAGGGCGTATCTGTTGATGTTGCAGGACCACACCCGATGGATAGGTACCCCGATGGACAAGTACACATGGGGAGATGATTAGTTCAGACCTCCATGGGGCTAAAAGCCCACCAGATGGATGTTGAGACCCCAACAGGGGGCAGAGATAGATCAGAGGATTGCATCAGAGAGAGAGGAGGACGTTTCACCAGGGGCAGCCTGGCAGGTCTAGACCTAGGGGGGTTGTGCCCCTTCCATCATGATGTAGGCCTTGTAACCCCTTGATGTCACCGAGGTCACCCATGACATCACCTAGTGTTTTGGGATGTTTTGGAGGCAGTTGTGTGCCAAGTGGCACGTGTGGTAGGTTCCTGAGGCCCAAGAAGGCCTGACGTTTTGCTCCAGGAGGTCAACGTTGCCCAAAAAGGGCCTAACGTCACCCTAAAAGGGTGTGATGTCACCTTAGCAGCTTGATTTAGGGTTTATTTGTGACATTTAATGTAAAAACTGGATATTATTTGTAACTGGCCATGTCGGCCTTTTTAACGTAATTTTGGTCTTTAGTGTTGTATAAATAAGGGGAGATTACCTCTTATTTGATCAACACAAACTTCAAAACCTATTCTTTGAACAACCTACTAACACTTTCTAACCCTAGAATAGCTTGATCTACTAACCTACTTGCCATTGTTATTAAAGTAAGTTACAGCCATTTAATGTAGCATTAAAAGCTCATAAAGCAATTGTAAAGGCTGAATTATTGTTTGTCTTATGTGCTTCTGTCAAATGCTAATGATATGACTTCAATGGTTAGTGGTTTAGTCATTTTGAAGCTAGTTTTAAGACATTGTATGTGAAGTATTGCTCTATAAACATTGCTGTTATAAGATTTCTGTTTACTTCATCATATTCGGCAAATTGCTTTATTTAAGAAAGTCAACGGTTTTATGAAGTGCTAACCAGCAAGTGCTCTTGCAAATATATAGTTTTCATGTTGCTTTGTTTCGGGCAGGTACACTTTTGGCATATTATATCTCAATTGGTTATTTAAACCGAACTTTCTGATCGGTGGTAACTTGTGAGAGGGGACCTTTTACCTAGCTACTTTCCCTTTCAAAATCCCAGGTCACCGGGGACGTCTCCCCTGGGCCTACCACCCTAAATAGAAAGAGACATCCTATTGAGGTGACAGTGATAGGATTGTCTCCCGTTTCGTCAATTTGTTTTCCATTTGCCTCTTCTTCTATCAAAGTACAAATTGTGCGATAACACAGCTCAATCATCTTACTCATCCCTTTAGATCACCTATTATCATTGTTGTTTTCCTCTAAGAGTTGCCGCTGCAAACTTTGACTCCATTACCCTAAAAGGCACTAGTTCACTCCTTGCAAGTGATCGATTGACCAAACAAACTCTTAAACCATTTTCTCGAAGACTTTTACTAACCTTTACTAACTCTAAATTAGACTAACTGACTAACTAATTTGCTGTTGTTGCAAAAGATTGCTACAACCATCTATAACAGCAACAAATTCATCCTAAAAGCAAGATTAAAAGCTGATTGTACATTGCCATAATTGCTTCTGACAACTATTATCATTTTGTCAATTCAAGGCTATTATGTCTTGTCATTTTTGAAGCGTTATTGAGGCATAATTGTTGTAGCTGTTGTTAAATATACATTGCTGTTATAAATATTTATATTGCTTCAGTTTTACATCAGCTTGTTTATCTTTTAAGAATTCATGGTTTTATGAAGCACTGACATCATATGGTACTTGCAAATAACATTTATTTTTTGCTTGTTGTCTTGTTCTGAGCAGGTACATTTAATTTATCTTTTGCTTCATCTCAGTAAAACCTTGGAATTTCTGATTTGAGTGACCTGTGAGAGGGGTGAGATTTTATCATAACTTTTACCTTAGCCTTCACAAACCCCCAGGTCATTGGGGACGTCTCCCCTTGGGTACTACTCCTAAATAGAAAGAGGTGTCATATTAAGGTGACAGTGATACGACATCCTCCTTGTTACACCAATTTAGTATCCACTTGCCTTTGGCTTTGGGCAAGTACAAATTGCGCGATAACAGACCCCATAAAACTCCTCCAAAATGCATGAGCTCACTGTTATCCTCATTTTACTCCTCTGGTCAGACTGGCATAAACTCATAAAGTTTCCTTTGAATGCAAGGCAGGGGAATCCAAAAATGGGAACATTACAGTCCTCCCTTCCCAAAGATTGCTTGTCCTCAAGTAATGCCATCATAACCCTCTAATCAATACGCTGTACCAAACTAAAACTGAGAATGATCCCCGGGCCCCAAACCAATCTGACAGACGTGGAGCACTTTTCGCCCACAATACTATCCTACAATGTACTCACACAAGAGGCCTCATGAAGACCATCTATCAATAGAGCAAATAGATACTGTAAATACTCGGTCCACCCCTCATGGATTGTCCCACCTGTGACACCAATCCAATGCTCCATATGTATAAGATCCTAAAAGTAATGGCTAACTCTCCCAGCTGCCCAATTGCCAACCCATGGAATCCCATGGGTAAACTCCTGAAAATCAGAACCGTCTCTCTCATCTCCAAGGGTAGCTAAACTGTCAAACAATGTAATCCCTAGGTCCCAAACTAATCCTAGAAGGGAGCCACCATGTTGCCGCTGCGCCACTCTGATCATCACTGTCGGACCAACGTGCCTAGTTTGCGTCCTCCTCCCTAGGAACCCCAAGCTGAAATCCTTGAAGGGACTGAAACCATTATCCTTAATCATCCCCTACAAAGGTGTCTCAGTGAAGTCTAAGTATGCAAATCCACTGCCAACCTTGATCCCGAGTATCGGGAAAGAAAGTCTATCCTGCCATATGAAGTAAGTCGGGAAAGAAAGTCTATCCTGCCATATGAAGTAAGTCGGGAAAGAAAGTCTATCCTGCCATATGAAGTAAGTCTCAACTTCCCCACTATCAACATCCCAAACATAGAGCAGACCAATCATTGCCACAACTCTACCGATCATCATCACCATCTGAAGCAATCGATCTCAAATGAATACTCGGATCCCACCAAAGAATTGGAAGTCCATCACTTCCAAGTCCTGCTAACTGTTGTTGTGCTACACCGATAACTATCGAAATCTAGACGAGACTCATCTCTAATCTCTGTATGCAATCAACTGATGGACACCAGATACCACCGCATGCCTCCAAAGGCGTCACCTCACACAGTTGGTCAACCATACTCCCTCCATAATCACAAACACTACTACTCCTAAGAATATAGTCTCCAGGGTCCATGTACCGCTGCAAAAGAGCGGATCGTCCTCCTCTGGACCAACCATGCTGCATCAAGTGGGAGTATGACTCTGCCCTGAACTCCACTGTCTCCCACTGTGTACCACTGTACCCCTCTGCATAACATTGTATACCACTGCACACCACTGCATACTGCTGTATATCATTGCATATCATTTTGTATCCTATATGTGCCACTGTATCTATCACTACACTCGTGTCAGCTGAACGTGGGTCCCAAATGGATGTGTCCTCATCTGTAATATACCTGTCCCCACAATCCCTGGACGCATATACTTCCCTGTTGACTGATCCACAAGGTATTTGCTCAACTGTCTCAACAACGATCATGACTCGATCCTTCAACGGGCTCTCCAAAGGAAGCGACTCCTGATCCCCATACTGCAAAACATGTGCATAATCAAAAGCCTTTGGGTCATATCTCTCTGCAAACGCCTGCAAACCCTCCATGTCACCAACATCCTCTAGTGACATAATTGAAACATATAATTGACTCTCAATTGAAATGGATGTTGTGGATATCCGACTAGCCTCCTCAAGGAGCTGCTCTACTCTGGACTCTGATTCTGGAAGGGCTATCTGTGTGCTCTTCAAGAATTCCTGTGCACTCACCAACTCACGAGTGAGTCGATCCACCTCATTCTCCTTCTCCAACACCCCATGGTACATCTCACCAATCTCTAGAAGGTAATTTCTATCCATAAGGAGATGCTGGTAGTCGGACCTCATCACTGTCATTGCCTCTCTAAGTGTCTGGAAATCCACAATGGAAAACTCACCTCCCAAACTATCCTGTTCCAGCGTGGCCCTCCAACAATACTCTGCCACCAGTGCATGTGTAGCATCAAAGTGTCCCATAGCTACCGCGATCATATCCTCACTAACCTTCAACTGCATTGCCAAATGGTGTGGTTCTCCATAAGAATGCTCCCCAGTATCCGCTGTGCTACTCTGGTCCTCAGTCATGCACACCTCCTGCGAAATAATATCAGTCTCCAAAGGTGACCCGTCCAATGTCAATGCCTCATCATAGTTAGGTGTACTTACACCCAGATCATCACAAGCCTCTGTGTAGGATGAAGATGTCAACTCCTCCTCATGCACTGTCCTGCTATCGGCCTGTTCATCCCACGTGCTAGTGTCACCAGATGATATAGTCACATATGGCTCAAGTTTATTTGCAGCTCCATTACATTCATAGCAAGTCTATGTCTAGCCGAAGAAACCTCTTCCTTTTCTCTCCCCAAGGAAGCTAGTATAAGTGATACCAACCGCTCTGGAATATCATCACTCTTGTCCACAATACAAGTCATAATGGCTTGCATAGATGTTAACACATTTTCTGGATGAGCTCCACTGACAACAAAGAGGAAAATGTGAAACATCTCAAGGATCAAGTCAGCACATCCAATGTCTAGCATCAAAACCAGTGTTGCCAGAGCGTGGGAGCGCATTTTTCAAAAAATGGTCGGGAGCGAAGCGTCTCTAGAGCATTTTATATATATATATATATATAATTTTTTTTTATGAAACATGTGTGTTTGTGATACTTCTAATATATGAAATGCCATCTAAATTCCATATTATCCATCATTCCATGAATCTTACGTAGTACATTAATGAATAATCATTCAAGCATCAACCATCTAGCTGCTAACAATTACACATACAAAGTAAGAAATTGAAATACATTTTAC